>QXTE01000591.1:40550-89427 GCA_003942145.1 Platysternon megacephalum
ATGATGCCCCTTAATTCTTAATTCACCCCTCCTTTATCCACTTCTGCCTCTAGCTTGTAGCTCAGCAACACACACACACAGACACACACCCATGTAGCAGGTGTGATTCCCTCCAGCAGGGGCCATCCCCCCCTCTGCCCCACACCAGTAGCAGCCTTCACTGGCCAGCTGCTTCCCCCACTGCGGCTTCGCCATGTCTCCCTTGTGTTTCAGGACGTGCAGAGCACAGAGGCGGGGAAGGACCTGTTGAAGAGGTATGCAGACAAGAAGGTCATCTCCTTCGAGGAATACTGGGAGCTGGTCGCCTTAGTCTGCCAAACCATCCAGTGTAACAATTACAGCAAACGTAAGAGTTCAGTGGAGGCCAGTGGGGAAACCGAGGCAGGCTCCTAACTGGGCGACTCCCCCAAATCCTTCACCTCCAGAAGTTAAACCAAACCTGTCCCCCTCCCCCACTTCCCTCCCCCCGCAGCCTCTAAGCCCAGTTGCCCTAAAACTCACCAGCTCTCTCAGAGACTGGAATCTGTCTGCCTACCCCCTCCTCCTGCCACCGGGATCCCAATTCCCGCCTGCGCTCCCCACAGTTCCCGCCTCACCCGCCACCGGGATCCCCACCCTGCCCCGCGCTCCCCACATCTCCCACCTCTCCCGCTGCCGGGATCCCCGCCCCGCCCTGCGCTCCCCACATCTCCCGCCTCTCCCGCCGCCGGGATCCCCACCCCGCCCTGTGCTCCCCCCATCTCCCACCTCTCCCACTGCCGGGATCCCCACCCCACCCCGCGCTCCCCACATCTCCTGCCTCTCCCGCCGCCGGGATCCCCACCCCGCCCTGCGCTCCCCCCATCTCCCTCCTCTCCCGCCGCCGGGATCCCCACCCCGCCCCGCGCTCCCCGCATCTCCCTCCTCTCCCGCCACCGGGATCCCCACCCCGCCCCGCGCTCCCCACATCTCCCTCCTCTCCCGCCGCTGGGATCCCCACCCCGCCCCGCGCTCCCCACATCTCCCTCCTCTCCCGCCGCCGGGATCCCCACCCCGCCCTGCGCTCCCCACATCTCCCGCCTCTCCCGCTGCCGGGATCCCCACCCCGCCCCATGCTCCCCACATCTCCCTCCTCTCCCGCCGCTGGGATCCCCACCCCGCCCCATGCTCCCCACATCTCCCTCCTCTCCCGCTGCCGGGATCCCCACCCTGCCCCGTGCTCCCCACATCTCCCTCCTCCCGCTGCCGGGATCCCCACCCCACCCTGCGCTCCCCACATCTCCCACCTCTCCTGCTGTCAGGATCCCCACCCCGCCCTGCGCTCCCCACATCTCCCACCTCTCCCACTGCCGGGATCCCCACCCCGCCCTGCGCTCCCCACATCTCCCACCTCTCCCGCCGCCGGGATCCCCACCCCGCCCTGCGCTCCCCACATCTCCCACCTCTCCCGCCGCCGGGATCCCCACCCACACCCTTCTTAGATCATTTGTTCCGGTGCTTAACCACCCTGACAGGCAGGAAGTTTCTCCTAATGTCCAACCTAAACCTCCCTTGCTGCAATTTAAGCCCATTGCTTCTTGTCCTATCCTCAGAGGTTAAGGAGAACAATTTATCACCTTCCTCTTTACAACAACCTTTACATACTCGAAGACTGTTATCATGTCCCTCCTCGGTCTTCTCGTCTCCAGACTTAACAAACCCAGTGTTTTCAATCTTCCCTCTTAGGTCATGGTTTCTAGACCTTTAATCATTTTTGTTGCTCTTCTCTGGACTTTCTCCAGTTTCCCAAATCTTTCCAAAGTGTGGTGCCCAGAACTGAACACAATACTCCTGCTAATACATCCCAGAATGGTGTTTGCTTTTTTTGCAACAGTGTTACACTGTTGACTCATATTTAGCTTGTGGTCCACCGTGACCCCAGATCCCTTTCCGCAGTACTTCTTCCTAGGCAGTCATTTCCCATTTTCCCAAGTGGAGTACTTTGCATTTGTCCTCATTGAATTTCAGATCATTTCTCCAGATCATTTTAAATTTTAATCCTGTCCTCCAAAGCACTTGCAACCCCTCCCAGCTTGGTATCATCCGCAAACTTTACAAGTGTGATCTCTGTGCCATTATCCATATCATTTATGAAGATATTGAACAGAACCAGACCCAGAACTGATTCCTGTGGGACTCTGCTCAATATGCCCTTCCAGCTGGACTGTGAACCACTGATTATCTATATCTATCCCCACACACCCCATCTATCTATCTATCTATCTATCTATCTATCTATCTATCTATCCCCACACACCCCATCTAATCTATCTATCTATCTATCCCCACACACCCCATCTAATCTAATCTATCTATCCCCAGACACCCCATCTAATCTATCTATCTATCTATCCCCACACACCCCATCTAATCTAATCTATCTATCTATCTATCCCCATCCACCCCCTCTATCTATCTATCTATCTATCTATCCCCACACACCCCATCTAATCTATCTATCTATCTATCCCCACACACCCCATCTAATCTAATCTATCTATCCCCAGACACCCCATCTAATCTATCTATCTATCTATCCCCACACACCCCATCTAATCTAATCTATCTATCTATCTATCCCCAGACACCCCATCTAATCTATCTATCTATCCCCACACACCCCATCTAATCTAATCTATCTATCTATCCCCATCCACCCCCTCTATCTATCTATCTATCTATCTATCTATCTATCTATCTATCTATCCCCAGACACCCCATCTAATCTATCTATCTATCTATCCCCACACACCCCATCTAATCTAATCTATCTATCCCCAGACACCCCCTCTATCTATCTATCTATCTATCTATCTATCCCCAGACACCCCCTCTATCTATCTATCTATCTATCCTACACTTGAGCGGGTCCGGCTATCTCCAGCAGAGGTCACTGTTGCACAGGCAGATATTCCCCAGCAAGGCTAAGACATGGGCCCCTAGCTGAGGTCTGAGGCTGGTGTGACCCTAAAGGCGACATCTGCCTTTGCTTTGCAGGTGGAAGGAAGCCGGCCGAGATGGCTGGGAAAGACTCTGAGCTGGAGAAAGGCCTCCATGCCATCGTGGGCAGCTTCTACAAATACGCCAAGGGCCCGCCCGGAGCCAAGGCGCTGGACCAGGCGGCTTTCCAGAAGTTGCTCAGCAACGAGCTGAGCCATCAGCTCACGGTGAGACCCGGGTACTCGCACCCCAAGGCACCAGCAATTGCCAACTGCTCACTGATGGCAAAGGGGGCCCTGCCGGTGCCCCTCACTCCCGACCCGCAGCCCCCTGCTGTCACAGCCCTGCCGGTGCCCCTCAGTCCTGACCTGCAGCCCCTACTAGCCCAGCCCTGGGCTCCCCCTTTCCTGCCACCAGCTCTGATGATGCCCCTTAATTCTTAGTTCACCCCTCCTTTATCCACTTCTGCCTCTAGCTTGTAGCTCAGCAACACACACACACACACACACACACATATCCCCATGTAGCAAGTGTGATTCCCTCCAGCAGGGGCCATCCCCCCCTCTGCCCCCCACCAGTAGCAGCCTTCACTGGCCAGCTGCTTCCCCCACTGCGGCTTCGCCATGTCTCCCTTGTGTTTCAGGACGTGCAGAGCACAGAGGCGGGGAAGGACCTGTTGAAGAAGCTGGATACAGACAACAATCAGCTCATCTCCTTCGAGGAATACTGGGAGCTGGTCGCCTTCATCTGCTACACCATCCAGCGTTACAGTTACAGCAAATAGTGACCGTTGAGCGGAGGCCAGTGAGGAAACTGAGGCAGGCTCCTAACTGGGCGATTGCCCCAAATCCTTCACCTCCAGAAGTTAAAGCAAACCTGTCCCCCTCCCCCACCCTATAAACTCATTTGCCCTAAAACTCACCAGCTCTCTCGGAGACTGAAATCTGTCTGCCTACCCCCTCCTCCCGCTGCCGGGAGCCCCATTCCGGCCTGTGCTCCCCACATCTCTCACCTCTCCTGCTGCCAGGATCCCCACCCCGCCCTGCGCTCCCCACATCTCCCACCTCTCCTGCTGCCGGGATCCCTCCTGGCCTGCGCTCCCCACATCTCCCACCTCTCCCGCTGCCGGGATCCCCACGCCATCTGCCTTGCCCAGTGTAACTTGGTAATGTTGCGTGAATAAAGAAACCAATTTGTCTCTTTTCATACCGCAGTCAGAAGACTTTTGACACACGAGGCTCGGTATTGTGCTCAGCTGGCAGAAGGGGGGAGAGAGAGAGAGAGAGAGAGAGAGAGAGAGAGAGTGTGTGTGTGTGTGTGTGTGTGNCGTGCTCAGCTGGCAGAAGGAGAGAGAGAGAGAGAGAGAGAGAGAGTGTGTGTGTGTGTGTGTGTGTGTGTGTGTGGGTGTGTGTGTGAGAGAGAGAGAATCTAGCCCAGGGGTGGGCAAACCTTTTGGCCCGAGGGCCAAATCTGGGAATAGAAATTGTATGGCGGGCCATGAATGCTCACAAAATTGGGGTTGGGGTGCAGGAGGGCTCTGGTTGGGGGTGCGGGCTCCAGGGTGGGGCCAGAAATGAGGACTTCAGGGTGTGGGAGGGGGCTGTGGGCTGGAGGGGGTGAGGGCTCCGGCTGGGGGTGAGGGCTCTGGGGTGGGGCTGGGGAGTTTGGGGGGCAGGAGGGTGCTCCAGGCTGAGATCGAGGGGTTCGGAGGTAGAGCAGGGGCTCAGGGCTGGGGTAGGGGTGCAGGCGCTGGCTCTGGGGTGGGTCTGGGGATGAGGGGTTTGGGGTGCAGGAGGGGGCTCAGGGCTGGGGTAGGGGTGCAGGCTCTGGCTCTGGGGTGGGACTGGGGATGAGGGGTTTGGGGGGCAGGAGGGGGCTCAGGGCTGGGGTAGGGGTGCAGGCTCTGGCTCTGGGGTGGGTCTGGGGATGAGGGGGTTGGGGTGCAGGAGGGGGCTCAGGGCTGGGGTAGGGGTGCAGGCTCTGGCTCTGGGGTGGGTCTGGGGGGGCGGGGGGGGGGGGTCAGGAGGGGGGGCGGGGGGTGGGGGGGGGGGGTGGGGGGGGGGGGGGGGGGCCGGGGGGGGGGGGGGGGGGGGGGGGGGGGGAGGGGGGGGGGGGCGGGGTGGGGGGGGGGGGGTTGGGGGGAGGGGGGGTTGGGGGGGAGGGAGGGGGCTCAGGGCTGGGGTAGGGGTGCAGGAAGGGGTGCAGGCTCTGGCTCTGGGGTGGGACTGGGGATGAGGGGTTTGGAGTGCAGGAGGGTGCTCCAGGCTGAGATCGAGGGGTTCGGAGGTAGAGAAGGGGATCAGGGCTGGGGTAGGGGTGCAGGAAGGGGTGCAGGCTCTGGCTCTGGGGTGCAGGGTCTGGGGATGAGGGGTTTGGGGGGCAGGAGGGGGCTCAGGGCTGGGGTAGGGGTGCAGGAAGGGGTGCAGGCTCTGGCTCTGGGGTGGGTCTGGGGATGAGGGGTTTGGGGGCTCAGGGCTGGGGCAGGGGGTTGGGGTGTGGGGAGAGGCTATGGGGGTGCAGGCTCCCAGCAGCACTTACTTCAAGCGGCTCCTGGAAGCAGCGGCATGTCCCTTCTCCGGCTCCTACACGCAGGCACCGGCCGTGCAGCTCCCATTGGAGTGCTGGAGGGGGCCAGTGGAGCAGATAGTAGCAGGAGTGGGGCCATGCTGTGGCTTCTGGGAGTTGTGTGGTGTGGCCTCGACCCTGCACCCCAGGCTGTCCTTTGCCCACCCCTGGCTTATGGGTTTTTTCCAGCTCAATTGACACAGATATTACCTAGCATTGGTCCCTGGGGGACCCCACTAGAAACACCCCCATTGGACGACAATTCCCAGCAAAAATTACTTTTGGGGATCTAGCAGCAAGCCAGTTTTTAAGCCATTGGATGGGGGCTGCATTGGTTTTTGCCTCGGGCTAATTCTTGCCTCGGGCTGTCATGCAGGGCTAAGTCAAACGCCTTTCATATGTGATCTCAACTTTCCTTTGAGTGCATCAGCACATAACCTTTATTTACCTAACCGAGGCACTCATAGAAAAACGATACTGAGTTTGTCTGACACGACCTATTTGCCAATAGTTAAAGGGCAACTAACAGAAGGCGCCAGTGTCTCTTTGTTCATTTTGCCTTAGGCCATGTGAGTATGTCTTGCTGTTTATTATGGCTACGTGTTGCAACATATGATAGATTCCAGGCCAAATTCCCTGCTGGTGGCGAACAACCCTTGATTCAACGGAGTTCAAGCCACTTACACGAGGGCTTCACTCGACCCTGACTTCCTAGGAAGAGACGTTCCCGCATCTGTATCTCAGTCAGTCTGCGAGGTCAAGAGCGCACAGAGGCAGCCCTCCCCGGGCTAGATCCACAGTTAGTGTCAAGCGGACGTCGCTCCGTTGGGGTCCAGGGAGCCAGAGCCCCGAGTGGTGCAAGTCAGCGGTGGATGCAACTGAGCTCCGCCCGGTCGCACCAAGGGGCCATCTGGCGCTTTTGACTTCCAGCCCAGCTCATCTTCAGCGTTCATTGCCAAGAGATGGCGGGAGACCCATTTCCCCCAGGAACCTCACAACTCACCCAGAGTGGCACGTCAGCGGTCTGCAACGGCTCATCCGTGAGGCTACGATTTCGTCAGGGATAGTGTTAGTAAAAGTCAGGGACAGGTCACGGGCCATAAACAAAAATTCACGGAAGCCGTGACCTGTCCCTGACTTTTACTAAAAACATCCCTGACAAAATGGGGAGGGAGGAGGGTTCAGCACCCTGCCCTGTTGCATGCAACAGCTGGGAGCTGCAGTCCCCCCGCCCCGTGGCTGGGAGCTGGGGAGGGGCCACCTGTGGGGCTGGGAGCTGGTGGGGGTCCCCCACCTCCCACGGTGACTGGGAACTGCAGGGGTCCCCCTCCTCCTGCAGGGGCTGGAAGCTGGGGAGTCCCCCACCTCCCATGGTGACTAGGAACTGGAGGGGGGGGGCTTGCTGCCCACAGCAGCTCAGCAGCTGCCAGGGTCCCCCCACTGCCCACGGGGCTGGGAGCTGGGTCCCCCACCTCCCATGGGGGCTGGGCAGCTTGGGGGGCTCCCATGTCACGGAGGTCTCTGGAAGTCACAGATTCATAGCGTTACTCATCTGACAGATGCTCAGCTGGCCCGAGGCCAGAGAGATCAATTTCTCCCCCCGGGAAGCAGAGAAGATGCATACTCCTATATGGGACTTGAACCAATATAATCAGGAATCCAGAGTCTGATGTGTACATCCAGACTGACCCTTCCAGAGTCCATGGAATCAGGGCTGGAGTCTGATCTCAGTGACCCCCAGTGTAAACCCAGAGTGACTCCACTTCAGCCAGCAGTGTGTACTTTCAAAGTATGCTAGCGTAAAGTGAAGTAAGTCCAGCAGCTTCACTAGATTTACACTTTGTAAACCCAGAGTAAGAGAGGTTGACTCCAGGTTCCCACCAGCGTAACGGAGTAATAAACTGATGGATTTAGTTCAATGGATTTATTGGGATGTAATTGAGGAATAACTGCAGAAAGGACAATAGGGTTACTCCAGGTTTACACTGGGGTGTAATTGAGGAGCCAGTCCAGGAACCACATCGGATTTATGTTGGTGTGACTGCAAAGTAACTCTGCTGACTGCACCAGTGTTCTACTGGTGCAAATCCAGAGTAACTCCAATTACTCCAGTGGAATTATTCCAGGTATGCTCATGTATCTGAAGAGTAAATCCATGAACTTCAATGAATTTACCTTGGTGTAAAGGGAGTAACTCCAGTGAGGTTCAGTAGAGCTACTCTATGTTTACACCAGGGAGTAACTGGGGA
The DNA here is from genome assembly GCA_003942145.1 of Platysternon megacephalum. Taxonomy (NCBI): domain Eukaryota; kingdom Metazoa; phylum Chordata; order Testudines; family Platysternidae; genus Platysternon; species Platysternon megacephalum. The sequence goes on from QXTE01000591.1 coordinate 48,323, forward strand.
GGAAGTGCCACTGACTACGATGGAATTACTCCAGTTTTACACTCCTGTGTAACTTGGGGAGAAATGCCATTGACTTCACTGGAGCTACTCCAGGTTTACACCAGTGTGTAAATGGGAAGTAACACCAGTGCCTTCAGTGAAGTTACCACAAGTTTACACTGCTGTAACTGACGGGTAGTGATAATTACTTCAGTGTGGCTACTCCACATTTACACCAATGTGTAACTGAAGAGTGAGACCAGATAGTTCCCTTGACTTACACTGGGCTAAGTCAGTAGAAACTCCAGCAAATTCAATAGGGGTTACTCCAGGTTCACACCCGGGTGTAATTTAGGAGTAAATCGAAGCTCTGCAGTGGATTTACACTGATGTGAGTGAGGGGAAAACACCAGTGAAGTCAGTGGGGGTTACTCCACATGTAAAACTGTACGCAACCAAGGAGCAAGTGCATGGATGTCACAGGAGTTGCTCATGTTTTACACAGCTGTAACTGTGATCAGATTCAGTCCCAGAAAGTCTGAAACTCTTAACTTGGATGTTCTGACCTCTGTGGAGCACCAAAGGGACGAATGAACCAGCAATTCTCAAAGGAAACCAAATTAATTGCCATTGAATGCTTCCTATTTAAGGTTACATGTCACAGGGGAAATGGCCGGACCATGCACCCAGGAGCTGCCGAGAACAAAGGACCAGCAACAAGCTAGAGGTTCAGCTTGTGTGAACCACCCCAGCTAGTGGATAAATCAGGATGTCACGGACTTACGGCCAAAATTGCCTTTGCCTCTAGGTTGCGGGTTCGAATCCCATTGCTGTTGGGTTGGATAAAACAAGGTGGTGGGATGTTGGCGGGTTCTGTGGAAGGGTTCCTGAAGCCATCATCACTGATCCTGTTGTTAACTGGCCCCCTGTCATTGGCGGATAAGCCAAGACTACCCGGGCCTCAGGAACTGAGTAGAGAAGAAACCGTCCAGGTGTAGGACTCAGGCACATCAGCAGAGGGCGATGTGGGGCAACTTGGCCATGGCACCAAGGTGGCTCCGATCAGGCCCCAGGGTCGGGGGACTGGCTGGCCCAGGGCGATGGGGCAAGGGACATGGAGCCTCTCCCCTCTAAGGGCGTCAGAGCTCCAGGTCCCACATGGAGAGGGGCTCGCTGGACTGGGTGCTCAGGAAGGGAACTAACTCCTCCGCGAAGGAGTCCTGGAAGGTGTGCAGATGGCTCAAGCTGGAGCTGTTGTAGAAGGACAACTGGCCGCCTTCGAAGTCCAGATACACCCCCACCTTCTCCAGCCTCCCGCAGACGGACAGGGCGAGGCGAGGGTCCGTCAGGGCCCGGTACAACCCCCCTCGCCGCTCGATGGCCCACACCCCTTCCCTGGCCCGGAAGCTGAGACGTCTCTTGCGTTTCACGGACCTTCGTGCGGCGCCCACCACCCAGTCGGGGCTGTCGCCCACCCGCACCTCCCAGTAGAGCCGGCCGCCCGCGCAGCCCTCCCGCCCCACCACACAGGGGCTGGCCGTGAAGCGCTGGGGCTTACGGCGCCAGAACCGCCGGCCCGGGCTGAACTTGACGCCGGTGGCTTCCTCGATGAGGACCAGGCTGGGGTGGGCTGAGTGGCAGTCCAGGGTGATGCAGGCTGGCACTGCGGGAGGAGAGAGGGAGAGGAAGGGGTTAATGGCTGGGCTGTGTTTCATATGCCCCGTACTGGCAGCAGGGGAGAGGGATTCCCCATCAATTAAAGAGAGATATTCTCCCCCAAGTCAGTGCTGGCCCCATAGCACCACTAGGGGGTGCTGTGTTGCAGGGAGCATGGTAGGGGGTTCAGTAGGGGGCGCTCTCCCCTCACAGTCAATGCTGACCCCAATACCCCACTGCAGGGCTAGGGGGCGCTGTGCTGGGGGGGAGCAGAGTGGGGGATGCTGGGGGCATGCAAAGCAATACCATAGGAACGGCACCACCCCCTCATCTTCCTCTTCCTTAGCCTCTTCCTCCTCAGCCTCCAGCACCCCCTGCTGATCTCCCGCCCCGCTCCCCACAGCACAGAAGCTGAGTACAGTCCCCTCACCTGGGTGGACTATCCCCAGTAGCTCCTTCCAGGCATAGAACTGCAGGGGTCCCTTAAACTCCCCGAGCTTCAGGTCCACAGGCACCACCCCATCGTCTTCCTCCTCCTTAGTCTCTTCTTCCTCGGCCCCCTCCTCTTCTTCTTCCTCGTCCACCTCAGGTTCCTCGTCTTCCTCGTCCTCTTCCCCTTCCTCCTCTTTCTCGCATTCATCGGTGTCGTCGTCACTGGTTCTCAATTCCTCTTCCGCCTCCACCTCGTCCGTCTTCTCCGCCTCCTTCCCCTGGGCTCCCTGCCCCTCACGGACCCTGTGGAGAAGCTTGTGGGTTGGCGTGAGTGGCCCTACTGTGGTTTTCGAGGATAAGGGCCTACCACCGCCAACCAATGGGGTCATGAGGGCAACAGCCTACCCACCACCGCCAGCCAATGGGGTCACAAGGATAACTGCCTACCCACCACCGCCAGCCAATGGGGTCATGAGGGCAACAGCCTACCCACCACCGCCAACCAATGGGGTCATGAAGGTAACAGCCTACCCACCACCGCCAGCCAATGGGGTCACAAGGATAACTGCCTACCCACCACCACCAGCCAATGGGGTCACAAGGATAACTGCCTACCCACCACCGCCAGCCAATGGGGTCATGAAGGTAACAGCCTACCCACCACCGCCAACCAATGGGGTCATGAAGGCAACAGCCTACCCACCACCGCCAGCCAATGGGGTCACAAGGATAACTGCCTACCCACCACCGCCAGCCAATGGGGTCATGAGGGTAACAGCCTACCCACCACCGCCAGCCAATGGGGTCACAAGGATAACTGCCTACCCACCACCGCCAGCCAATGGGGTCATGAAGGTAACTGCCTACCCACCACCGCCAACCAATGGGGTCACAAGGATAACTGCCTACCCACCACCACCAGCCCATGGTGTCATGAGGATACTGGCCTGTGTGCCACAGCCAGCTAGTGGAGTTACTGCTTTAGCTCAGGTGTAATGTCTGGTGTGTGTGTGGTCAGCTGGCCTGCAGAAGGAGACAAAAGCCTACTACAGCTACTAGTTAATGGTGCTACTCCCGTATGTCAAGCGGTAGAGCGCAGAGTTCGCTGTGTGCTCATGAGAGGATAATAACCTACTATTGCTACCAGCGAAGGGTGGTACTCCTGGAGCTCAAGTGGTAGAGTTCAGCGTGCACTGGTCCATGTGAGAGAACAGCTTATCACTGCGACCAGCTAGATGGAGTCGCTCCTGTCGCTCACACGGTAGCGGCCCCTGCTCCTAGGTCTGGTGGACCCTGGATTGAACCCTGCAGGTGACCTATGAACTCAAACTTTCTCATGGAAATGTTGGGCGTGGGAACAAAGCCAAAGATACTCACCTCTCCATCAGCTCCTTGGCATCCTGGATGAGAGGAGAAAAGGGATGGGAATGAGTCAACCCCGAGAGGAGCTACCTCCTCCTTCCCCCAGCTCTGTCCATGGGTGAAACTCTGCTCTCCAGCCCCATAACTGCTGCCTCACCCCAGTCAACAGGACTTTTGTTTCCTCCCTGGACCAAGTTTTGGTCCCCATCTCTGTTCCCTTTCGGTCCTGTCAACCCCCATTGACCCATCTCTGTTGGCACCCATACCCCAGCTCTTCTCCCCTGCCCCCTCCACAGCCCTATCCCACCCCCCAGGCTAGTTCTGCCCCAGCTCTGTCCCCCTCCAGCCTTCCCTGCCCCCTCCCAACCCTCCCCCTGCCAAGGTCTGTCCCTTTCCCCTCACCTTGAGGAAGCCGATGTTGTCCTTGCGCTCCAGCCCCACGCGTACCCTGGAGAGGGTCTCGGTCCAGGAGGCCACTTTCCCATTCAGCTCCTGGAGCTTCTCTTCCATCTGTGCCAGGTTCTTCTTCCGCTGCCGCTCCAGCGCCTCCTTCAGGCCCAGCTCCCGCAGGCTCAGCAGCTGGTGCATCTTTTCGAACTCCCCCGAGATGTGGTCCAACAGGGACTCGGAGCAGCTCTAGGCGAGGCAGGGGGGGTCCAGGATGGAGACTTGAGTGGGCGTCTGATCCGTCAGCACCAGACCCACTTCTACATCAAGGCCCGTTGCAGAGCTGAGGATAGAACCCAGGAGTCCTGGCTCCCAGCCCCCCCTCCCTGCTCTGACCACTAGACCCCCCTCCCCTCCCGGAGCTGGGGATAGAACCCAGCAGTCCTGCCCTCCCTGGATCAAGCCCATGTGCCCATCTAGCCCGGTATCCTGCCTCCTACCTGCAGCTCTGCTATGTTCTCCTGCTGGCGGCACTGGCTCCGCATCAGTCTCTTGAGACCTTCCTCCAGGGGCTGCAGAGACGCCTGGAGCTGTTCCTGGACAGCAGAGACCTGGGGTCACCGGTTGGAGCGGGGACCTGCTGCCACCCCATCAAGATTCCTCACCCGGCATTGGAATTTCAGTCCCAGCTCCCGCTCGGGAATTTCAGCCTTGCCCAGCCCTTCCCATTGGCTGCCCTTCCCCAAATCCCTGCCTCCCGGCGATGGGCAGCCAATCAGAGCTGCTGCTTCCCCCGCCCCACTCCCCCCAACAGCCAAGAGGAGTTTTCAGGTAGGGGAGGAGGGAGCAGAAAGAGCCTGACAGCTCCAGCAATGGGTCAGTCCACTCCCCCCACCACATTGGGAGCAATGGGTCAGTCCACTCCCCCCACCACATTGGGAGCAATGGGTCAGACTGCTCTCACTCCCCTCACGATGGGTCAGTCCACTACCACCCCCTCCTGTTAACAATGGATCAGTCCACTTCCTACTAGAAGCGATAGGTCAGTCCTCTCTTCCCCTTCTTTGAGCAATGGGTCAGTCCATTCCCCCCTCCTCTCTTGTGAGCAATGGAGTGCTCTGCTCTCCTCTCTCTCTCTCCTAGATGGGTCACTCCATTCCCCTCAACTCTACTCCCCTCCTGTGAGCAATGGGTCAGTCAGCAGTGGGTCTGTTCACTCCCCCCTGAGAGCAATGAGTCAGTCTGCTCCCCCCTCCACCTGTGAATAATGGGTCAGTCCACTCCCCCCACCCCCACCCCTCTGTTAACAAGGGGTCATTCAGTCCACTCCCCTCTTAGCAGTGGATCAGTCCACTCCTCCCCTCCTGGAAGCAATGGTTCAGACTGCTCCCACTCCAACCAGCCCCTCCACCCCCATGAGTGATGAATCTCTCCACCTCTCCCATCATGAACAATGGGCCAGTCCACTCCCCCCCTCAGAGCAATGAGCCCCCCCTCCCCCTTGATAAGCCACTCCCCCTGCCCCCTATGAACAATGGGTCAGTCCACACACACCCCCAGCACAAGGCTTGGGAGGGGTGAGGAGCCCCTGGAGTTGCAGGGTGGGGGCAGAACTGACACGTGGCTGGTGGTGATCAGCATTGTTGTGGGTCTCGACTTGTCTCTGGGGAGCCCAGAAAGCTCTGATGTGGGGATGGGGGCACTGGGTTCACATGGGGCTTGAAGTGGCAGAATTAAAGGCTGGGCTGGGAAGCAGCCAGAGGCAGGCTGGGGTGGGCAGAATTGAACCCACTAGACCCTGCCTAGAGAACCCAGGAGTCCTGGTTCCACCCGCCCGCCCCCCCAACCTCTAGACCCCACTCCCCTCCCAGAGAACCCAGGCGTCCTGCCTCCCACCTCCCCCTGCACACTCTAACCTCTAGACCCCACTCCCCTCCCAGAGAACCCAGGCGTCCTGCCTCCCACCTCCCCCTGCACACTCTAACCTCTAGACCCCACTCCCCTCCCAGAGAACCAAGGCGTCCTGCCTCCCACCTCCCCCTGCACACTCTAACCTCTAGACCCCACTCCCCTCCCAGAGAACCAAGGCGTCCTGCCTCCCACCTCCCCCTGCACACTCTAACCTCTAGACCCCACTCCCCTCCCAGAGAACCCAGGCGTCCTGGCCCTCACCTGATATTTCTGGACGGCGTTCTTGATGGGCAGGAAGTCGTGGCCGCGGTGCTGGGGCAGGTCCCGGCAGATCACGCACACGGGCCCCTCGTCCTGGCTGCAGAAGAGTTTGAGGGGCTCCTCGTGCTCCGCGCAGAAATACCAGCTCCCGCCTCCGCCCGGCTGGGCCCCCTCGTCCAGTTTGAGCAGCCGGGCTTTCTCCGCCAGGCTGCACAGGGCCCGGTTGAGGGCCACCCGGCGCAGGGCAAAGGGGCGCCGGCACTCGGGGCACAGCCCCCGGCGCTGCCCCTTGGGGACGCAGGGCTCCAGGCAGGCGGTGCAGAAGCTGTGCCCGCACTCCAGCACGCGGGGCTCCCGGAACAGGGACAGGCAGCTGGGGCCGAGCAGGTCCTCCGTGAAACTGGAGACTTCTCTGACTGAGGCCATCACAGGCTGGGGACGTCCCTTCTCCCGGGGGCCGGGCCGCTGCTGGGCCGGGACGTCCCTTCTCCCGGGGGCCGGGACGCCGCTGGGCCGGGACGTCCCTTCTCCCAGGGGCCGGGACCGCTGGGCCGGGACCTCCCTTCTCCCGGGGGCCGGGACGCCGCTGGGCCGGGACGTCCCTTCTCCCGGGGGACTGGACGCTGCTGGGCCGGGACGTCCCTTCTCCCGGGGGCCGGGTCGCTGCTGGGCCGGGACCTCCCTTCTCCCGGGGGCCGGGACCTCCCTTCTCCCGGGGGACGGGACGCTGCTGGGACGGGACGTCCCTTCTCCAAGGCGCTGGGCTGCCCTGTCTCTGCCCCCAAGCCGGAGGCACTGGAGCCGGCTGCAGTGCAATGAGGCCAGGCTGCAGCTGCAGCAGGACCCGCCTCCTCTGCTGACTCAGCGATTCCTCCTGTGGCTGCGAGGTGCCTGCATCCTGCCCCCCCCACCCCCCCAGCCCTGACTCAGCACCTCTCCAGGGCTGCTGGAAATGACTGTGCACCTCTGTGATTGGCTCTGGCAGCTGCCCTGGCTGTGCAGGCAATGTGGGGGCTCAGGGTGAAGTCATTTTCGGGGACAGTTTGAGCAAATAACTCCACCCCCCCCTTCCTGAAACTGCCCCACAGTAAGCCATGAAGCCTGGAAGCCAGGACTCCTGGTTCTCTCCCCAGCTCTGAGAGGGGAGTGGGGGCTAGTGAGTTAGAGCGGGGGGGCTAGGAGCCAGGACTCCTGGGTTCTCTCCCCAGCTGTGGGAGNGGGGCTAGGAGCCAGGACTCCTGGGTTCTCTCCCCAGCTCTGGGAGGGGAGTGGGGGCTAGTGGGTTACAGTAGGGGGGGCTGGGAGCCAGGACTCCTGGGTTCTGTTCTGAGCTCTGGTTTATTTGATTCATACACTTTGAAAATGTCCTTGTAACCAGGTTAATATCATCCAAAGACTCGATAGAATCAGCTCCTCATGCAACACGCAATGAAATGCCGGTGTCCTGCCTGCTGCGCAATCCGGGTACATTTCCATGGCTTGTCCCTCACACTGGCAGGCTAGAGAGGCTGGATCCTGGTGCCTTCACCCTCCACCAAATCTCCTCCTCAAAATATGTTGCAGCTTTTCCTCTGAATCTGAATCTCCGAGGGCTGGGATCGGCCGCCCAGATGCACCCCAGGTGGTCGTCAGTTCCACGTGATAGGTGCGACCTCAGCCCCATCATGGACAGTGGCTAGAAAAGAAAAATAGTTGGATATTGATACCTTGCGGAGATGCAGCCAGCTCTGGGGTGGGTCTTGGCTCCCTCCCAGTGTCTGCTAAAGATAGGACTGTGACACTGCACCCCATATTCATCATAGTGGCATGATTATGACATAATTGTGATGTATTTTGTACAAGATGTGTCATGTGAGGTGTCTATGAAAAAGTTATGATTTGCTGAATATGATTATCCTATTTGTAGGCATGTCTCATTTGTGTATCTGAAGTTATGAATATTGACTGTGTATCTGTATTTCAAATGGGCTTACTCTGGGTAACACCCACAACTCGCCTTCCAGGTACAACAATGAAGACTCTAGACAGTGCTAGTGGCTTGTCAACAAAGACGATGGACCATGGAGGAGCTTAGCCTTCCTGCAAACGTTTCAGCCAGCCTATGAGCAATGGCTGCTATGCCCCAGAAAGGGCATGTGACCAGACCACATGACACTAAACTCCAGTTTGTATTCTGTATTCTGCCACAAACTGGGCTGGGAATTTAGCTTGAAACAAAGGGGTTCCTGCCGTGTGGAGAGACTATATGAGGTGGGGAGTGACATCATGACTGGTCTTCACTCCCCCACAACTCAACACCGGAAAGAAGCTCTGGAAGACAAAGGACTTGGAACGGGGGAAGGGAACCGAGGCTGCCAGGCAGATGTGGCTTGTGCCTTAAGAATCTGCAAGCCTGCTTGTACCGTCAGTCAGGGTGAGATATGGCTAATTCGAATCCTATCGGTCTAGTATATTAAATTTAGCTTGCGTTTTTCTTTATTTGCCAGGTAATCTGCTTTGATCTGTTCGCTGTCACTTATAATCCCTTCAAATCTCTCCTTCTGTAGTTAATACACTTGTTTGAAGGTTTTATCTTAACCAGTGTGTCTTGAAGTGAAGTGCCTGGGAAAATCTCCGCTTGGTGGACACAGGCTTGTTGTGCATGTCTTTCCCACATCGAGGGGAAAGCAAGTATATTAATGAGCTTGCATTGTACAGATCCCCATGCAGTGCCAGACGGTATAATTCCGGGTTCATACACCAGCAAGGGTGCAGGGCTGGGGAGCTGGGAAATTGGCTCTTGTCTCCTGTATGTCCTTGAGGGGCTTAGGTAAAGCACTCAGGTAGCTCAGTTGGGTGTGTGGTGCCACCTGCTGTCGTGCTGGGTGCAGGGCCGGCGCAACCCATTAGACGACCTAGGCGGTCGCCTAGGGTGCTGCTATTTTGGGGGCGCCGGCGCCCCGGCCGCCCGTTGAAATTTGGGGGCGGGACCTTCCGCCGCCGCTGTTGGGGGCGGCATTTTGGGGGCGGGACCTTCCGCCGCCTAGGGCGCCGGAAGAGCTGGCGCCGCTACTGGCTGGGTGACAACAGGGCCTGGAGAGGCTGGCTGTGTCACCAGCAGAGCCACGTGAGAAGGGCCAGCCCAGTTAAGTGGTTAGGGGCACAGCAGTTCCCACGGCTCCCAGACTACAGCCCGAGAGTGACAACCCGTCACAAGGACAAGGGTGAGAAACCAGCCTGACCTGCTTGGATGGTCCCCAGCATTCCCTGCCAGGCCTCAAAGTCCAGCGAGTCCTTGAATTCCTCAAGAGCTGGATCCACAGCAACGATATCCCCATCGTCATCTTCATCTCCCTCCTCCTCCTCGTCGCTAGCCTCATCTTCATCTCCCTCCTCCTCCTCGTCGTTAGCCTCATCTTCATCTCCCTCCTCCTCCTCGCCATTAGCCTCATCTTCATCAGTCCAATCATCTTCATCGCCGCTGGACCCTTCGTCACTTCCACCGTCCTCGTCCTCCTCCCCACCGCGGCTCGACTGATCCTCCCGGACTCTACAGAGGGAGAAATCTACTAAACCAGCCACCTGTGCGTGTGCACACACACCTCTCCCACTGTGTACATACGGATCTCTGTGTGTGTGTGCGCGCATACGGATCTCTGTGTGTGAGGGCATATGTGTGTGTGACTCCATGGGCGATTGTGTGTGTGTGTGTGTGTGTGTGAGTACAGATTTCTGTGTGTGAGGTCAGATGTATGTGTGACTCCATGTGCGATTGTGTGTGTGTGTGTGTGTGTGTGTGTGTACAGATTTCTGTGTATGAGGTCAGATGTATGTGTGACTCCATGTGCGAGTGTGTGTGTGTGTGTGTGTGTGTGTGTATACAGATTTCTGTGTGTGAGGTCAGATGTATGTGTGACTCCATGTGTGATTGTGTGTGTGTGTACAGATCTCTGTGTGTGCATGTGTACAGACCTCTGTGTTTGAGGGCAGATCTGTGTGTGACCCCATGTGTGATTGTGTGTGTGTGTACAGATCTGTGTGTGTGAGGTCAGATGTGTGCGTGACTCCATGTGTGATTGTGTGTGTGTGTGTATGTGTACAGATTTCTGTGTGTGAGGTCAGATGTGTGTGTGACTCCATGTGCGATTGTGTGTGTGTGTGTGTGTGTGTGTGTGTCAGTAACACAAAGAGAGGAATACGCAGACCGAGTAGACCTAAAAAGAAGTGTGCATGTGGGGGGGACGGACACACTCACCTTCTCATCAGCTCTTTGATGCCCTAGATGCGCAAGAAAGCGACAGAATTAGCCCCTGGAACTACCCACCACAGTAACAAGCCGTGCCCCCTTGTGGGTGAGATGCCAGCCCTATGGGACAGCCCTTTCCCACCCCCCCTGCTCAGGGCTGCCGAGAGCGGGTTTGGGCCCCGGTGAAAAAAAAATTTCGGGCCCCCCAGCAAGGGCGGACTGTCTAAACAGGGCCAACGAGAGGGGGGGAAGCTGGAGAAGCCAGGCCCACTTCCAGACCGCCGGGCCCCGGTAATTTGTACCGGCTTCCCCCCTCTCTCGTCGGCCCTGCCCCAGCTCAGCCCCAATTCCCACCCCTGCTTCATCCAACCCCTCCTGTCCCCAGCTGCTTTCCCTCCATACCCCTCCTGCTGCATGTTCCTCGCGTCATACACCTGCCCATCACCCCTAACCTGCTTCTGCCTCGACAGCCCGTTCCCCTCCCAGAGACTCCAGGAGTCCTGACTCCCAGCCCCCCACCAGCTCTAACCCACTAGACCCGTCCTGGAGCCGGGGATAGAACCCAGGAGTCCTGGCTCTCAGCCCCCCACTCTAACCCACTAGACCCCACTGCCGTCCTGGAGCTGGGGATAGAACCCAAGAGTCCTGGCTCCCAGCCCCATTACATAATCTCCCATCCCACAGCTCCGTCATGCAGCACCTCCCAGTCTTGTTCCCATCTCCTGGCAGATGAAATCCCGCCTCACCCTGAGGAAGGCTATGTGATCTGAGGTGTCCAGCCCCGCTCGGGCCCTGGACAGGGTCTCGTTACGAAAGGTGACTTCTTCATCCAGCTCCTTCAGCCTCTCCTCCATCTCCGCCCGGTTCTCCTCCTTCAGCCTCTCCACAGTCTCTTTCATGCCCTGCTCCTTCTCCTGCAGGATCTGATGGAGAACCCCAAACTCCTTGGCGATATACCCCAAGAGGTCTTGGGTGCAGCTCTGCAGAGGGCGGAGAAACCAGCGGGAGGTTCAAAACACACCACTGACGGAGCATTTGCAGGAGGCAGGACAATAGGTGCCTCAGTTTCCCCAACTGTACAGTGGGGAGAACAGCACTTCCTTACCTCACAGGGGGGCTGGGAGGGTGAGCACAGGAAAATGGAGCGAGATGGGAATTTTTTTGACAAAATATTTTTTATAGAAAAATTCGGAACAATCGAAACTGTGCGTGAAACAGGGTTTGGACGCGACAAATCTCCTAAATCAGGAAAAGTTTGGCGGGGAAGGTGAGCTAAAGGGCCAGGCCCTGTTAACTTAGGGACAGTCACGGACTCCTAACAATAATGATACCTAGCACTTTTCATCCTCAGATCTAGCAGCCCTTGGCAAGTTTTCCTGGCTCTGCCAACCTCTGGGTCTGCTCCGTAATCCTGGCTACTGGCCCTTTGTTAACGAGCGCTGGTCAAAAAAAACAGACTTGTGGGAAAGGGGGGTTTCCGAAGGAAGTCAGTGTCATAATCCCTGTCTGACAGGTAGGGAAACTGAGGCACAGATTGGGGCAATGACTGGCCCAAGGTCATCCAGCGGCAGAGCCAGGAAGAGAACCCAGGCGTCCTGAATTCCTTGCCAGTGCTCGAGCCACTAGGGTATGTGGCATCGCTCGCCTAGGCCGATATGCATGGTCCAGCCACCAGGAGGGGACAGCGAGCCTGGGTTAAAGCCTGACCCCCATCTCAACCATACAAGGGGGATTTTAGCAATACCTCCAGCTCCGCTATGTTCTCCTGCTGGTGGCGCTGGTCTTCAGTGGCTGAATTCAGATTGTCCTTCAGGGGGACGAGAGATGCCTTCAGCTTGTCCTGTGCAGCAGAGAAGCCCACCAATCAAAAGGGTTTTTTACCCTTTCCTCACAGGTCAGGTTTTCTCAACCTTTGATCATTTGTGTAGTTCCCCTCTGGACGCCCTCTAGTTTGTCCACATCGTTCCTAAAGTGCAGCGCCCAGAACGGGACACGACACTGCAGCTGAGGCGTCACCAGGGCCGAGTAGAGCGGGACAGTGACCTCCCGTGTCTTCCATACGACACCCGTTAATACACCCCAGAATATCAGCCTCTTTTGCAACTGCATCACCTTGGTGACTCATCTTCAGTTTCTGAGCCACCAGAACCCCCAGCTCCTTTCCAGCAGCACGACCACCTGGCCTCTCGTTCCCGGTTTTGCAGTCGTGCATTTGATTTTTTTCCTTCCTAAGGGTAGTACATTGCACGTGTCTTTACTGAATTGCATCTTGATTTCAGACCCATTCTCCAATGACACAGCGAGGAGTCCATCCCCCCCGGCCCGCCCCCAATGAACTGGCCACCCAGGGGATGGAATGAGACAGGAGCGGTGCAGGGTGCAGGGGACAGAGTCCAGGACTGTCCTAGTTTGACCTACTTAGACCCCAAATTCCCCTCCCAGAGCTGGGGATAGAACCCAGGAGTCCTGACTTCCAGCCTCTATCTTCTATCCCAGTAGATCCCACTCCCAGAGAACCCAGGAGTCCTCCCCCCCACCCCACTCTAACCATTAAACCCCACTCCCCTCCCAGAGAACCCAGGCATCCTGGCTCTCAGCCTCCCCGCTCTAACCACTAGACCCCACTCCCCTCCTAGAGAACCCAGGCGTCCTGGCTCTCAGACCCTCGCCCCGCTCTAACCATTAAACCCCACTCCCCTCCCAGAGAACCCAGGCATCCTGGCTCTCAGCCTCCCCGCTCTAACCACTAGACCCCACTCCCCTCCTAGAGAACCCAGGCGTCCTGGCTCTCAGCCCTGCCCCCCGCTCTAACCACTAGACCCCACTCCCCTGCCAGAGAACCCAGGCATCCTGGCTCTCAGACCCTCCCCCCGCACTCTAACCATTAAACCCCACTCCCCTCCTAGAGAACCCAGGCGTCCTGGCTCTCAGCCCCTCCCCCCGCTCTAACCACTAGACCCCACTCCCCTGCCAGAGAACCCAGGCGTCCTGGCTCTCAGACCTTCGCCCCGCTCTAACCATTAGACCCCACTCCCCTCCCAGAGAACCCAGGCGTCCTGGCCCTCACCTGATATTTCTGGACGGCGTTTCTGACAGGCAGGAAGTCGTGGCCGCGGTGTTGGGGCAGGTCCCGGCAGATCACGCAGATGGGCCCCTTGTCCTGGCTGCAGAAGAGTTTGAGGGGTTCTTCGTGCTCCGGGCAGATGGACCATCCAGACCCGCCTCCGCCCGGCTGGGCCCCCTCGTCCAGTTTGAGCAGCCGGGCTTTCTCCGCCAGGCTGCACAGGGCCCAGTTGGTGGCCACGCTGCGCAGGGCAAAGGGGCGCCGGCACTCGGGGCACAGCCCCCGGCGCTGCCCCTTGGGGACGCAGGGCTCCAGGCAGGCGGTGCAGAAGCTGTGCCCGCACTCCAGCACGCGGGGCTCCCGGAACAGGGACAGGCAGATGGGGCAGAGCAGGTCCTCGGCCAGGCTGGACACGTCCAGAGCAGACGCCATCGCAGCCCCGAAATGTCCCCCGGCCAGCCGGAGTCACAGGCACTGGGCCTTTTGCTTTCGTTTCCCGCACACCCGTACACACACCCCTGCCAGAGGAAAGGGAGAGCCTGGCAGCTGTCACCGCCTAACACACTTCCGCAGCCTGTCCAAAGTTCGGCTTCTTTGCATGAGTCATAAGCAATGCCCGGAGCTGGGGAGAGAATCCAGGAGTCCTGCCCCCCCCCTGCCCCCAGCTCTAACTCACTAGCCCCCACTCCCCTCGCAGGGCTGGGGAGAGAACCCAGGAACCCCGCCCCCCCCCCCCCCCCTCCCCCCCCCCCCCCCCCGCCCCCCCCCCCCCCCCCGCCCCCCCCCCCCCCCCCCTCTCACCACCGGACCCCCCCCCCCCCCCCCCTAACACCTGCCCCCCCCCCCCCCCCCCAGCCCGGGGGAGGAACCCCGGGGCCCCGCCCCCCCCCCCCCCCCTCCAACCCCCGGACCCCCCCCCCCCCTTCTAACCCCCCGCCCCCCCCCCCCCCCCCGCCCCCCCCCCCCCCCCTCTAACCACTGGACCCCACTCCCCTCCCAGAGCTGAGGAGAGAACCCAGGAGTCCTGTCTCCCAACTCTAACTACTGGACCCCACTCCCCTCCCACAGCTGGGGATAGAACCCAGGAGTCCTGGCTCCCAGCCCCCCCGCTTTAACCACTAGACCCCATTCCCCTCCCAGGGCTGGGGAGAGAAACCAGGAGTCCTGGCTCACCTGCTCTACCCCCATCCAACCTCTCCCTAAACCAATGTGTATGGGGGGAGGGGGGAGGGATCAAAACTTCCACTCCCCAGCAGCTTTCTATACCCCTTGCAATTAATCCCCCCTCCCACTAATCCAGGGGTTCTCAAACTGGGGGTCAGGACCCCTCAAGGTGTTATGAGTTTATTACATGGGGGGTCACGAGCTGTCAGCCTCCACCCCAAACCCCATTTCGCCCCCAGCATTTATAATGGTGTTAAATATATAAAAAAGTGTTTTTAATGTATAAGGGGGGGTCGCACACAGAGACTTGCTGTGTGAAAGGGGTCACCCATACAAAAGTTTGAGAAGCACTGCCCTAATCCCTCCTGGAGCAGAGCCTTCAATTGGGGCTTTCCACCAGCAGGGTGCAGTCGTGCTCTCCGGTGCTATGTAACCCCCACCCCTCGCACAATCTGTCTCCTGCTGCTCAGTTTACAGGGTCCCTCCTAACCTGCTGCGACTTGCTTTCGTGTGTTTGTTTTCCCACTCCCCTCTTTTCAGTCTCTCTTCTCCACCCCACCCCCGTCTCCCCAGTTCCTGGCCTGCTCCCCAGCTCTGAACCAGGTCTTCCCACCCTGCAGCAACTCTCATTTGTTCATTTTCTTTCTTTCTTTCCTCCCCATTCTCCCCACCCCTAGCCCTCGTGCCCCCATTGGGAGCCTGGTCCCAGTTTGTAGCCAGGTCCTACCAACTTTCAGCCATTTTCTCTTTTTCTTCCGTCATCTGCCAACATCCCTCCGGCCTCAGTTTTGTGACTGGGTCCCCTCCCAGCCTGCTGCCACTTACCTGTATTCGTTCGCTCTCTCTTTCCAGCCCTTTCCCCCGTAGTTTGCAGCCGGGTCCTGCCAACCTGCAGCAACCTTCCAGTTTTTTCTCTCATTCATTTGTTCCTTGACTCTTCCCTTTCTTGTTCCCTTTGCGCGGATTCTTTCTTTTCTCACCATTCCTCTTTTCCCAGCTTGTAACCGGTTCTCCAACCCACCAGTTTTCATTCTCTCTCCCTTCTTCTTTCATTCCTTTGTTCCTTTTCTTTCCTTCTGTCAGGACCGGCCTTTGGGAAAATGTCACCCTTGGTGAACTTGTTTTTTGGCACCCCTAGCCCGTGTGTGCGGTGCCCCCCCCCCATTTCCCCAGCCCCTGTGGGTGCCCTCCATTGCCCCTGGCTCCCCACCCTCCCTTCGCCCTCTAACCCCTGCACCCCTAATCCCTACACTTCCCCTTTCACCCCTAACCCATGCACCATGCCCCCTGCGCCCCAACCCCTCTATTGTGCCCCCTGCATCTTTAACCCCTGCACCCCATCTTGTGCCCCTAATCCCTGCACTCCCCCCCTTTACCCCTAACCCCTGGACCATGCCCCCTGCGCCCCAACCCCTCTATTGTGCCCCCTTCATCTTTAACCCCTGCGCCCCATCTTGTGCCCCTAATCCCTGCACTCCCCCCCTTTACCCCTAACCCCTGGACCATGCCCCCTGCACCCACATCGGGAAACTGACCTGGATGCACGGATGCACTGCTGCTCGCTCCCCAGAACGCTGCTCCTCCACACCCCCCAGGGGGCTGTGAGGGGGGGGAGCGAGAAGCGACGTCAGGGTTCCCGGCATCCAGGTCACTTTCCCCACCTGGGCTGCATAAGGGGAGGGCAGGAGAGCAGCAGGGAGCAATTTCTGACACTACACAGGCAGTGCAAACACCTCTGCGCTGCCACATGGTGCCCCCCCCCGACCACAGCGCCCTGGGCAGTCGCCCGGGTGACCCACCCCCGAGGCCAGCCCTGCCTTCCTTCCATCCCGCTTTCCTCCATTTTGTAGCCTGTAGTACCCAAGGTCCCCTCCCAACCCGCACTGACTTTCATTCTCATTTTGTTGCTCCTTTTTTCACTACTTTATTCTTTCTTTTCTAAATAGCCACATCTCTTCTTCCCCAGTTTGGATCCAGGTCCCCTCCCAACCTGAAGCAACATTCAGTCTTTCATTCCTACCCACGCCAGAGAATCTCACCCAGCAATTCCGGCATCAAGCCCATATCTGGTGGTTGAGCTAGAATGTATTTTTGATAAGACCAATCCAATCGTGATTTACAGACTCCAGGTGATTAGGAATCCACCAGCTTCCTAAGTAAGTTGTTCCAGTCATTAATTACCCTCCCTATTAAATAATTACACCATTTTTGTAACCTTAATGTGTCCATTGGATCTCATTCTACCTTTGTCTACGAGATTAAACAGCCTTCTGCACTCAATTTTCGCCCCATGTGGACCATGATTAATTCACCTCTTAACCTTCTCCTGGATAAACTAAATAGATGGGGCTTGTTTAGTCTGTCACTATAATGCAGGTTTTCCAAACCTGGAATCTTGTGGCTGTTTACTGAAACCAGGGGTGCCAGAACTGGGGGGGGGGGGGGGCAGGCCCCCCCCCTNACTTTTTTACATGGGCGTAGTTTGGGGACAGAAGGCCGCATTGCCCCCTCAAACTGAACAGTGTAAGTCCCAGAACAGCTCCAACTAGACGCCCCCTCATTCAATAATGATTTCCCATTGAAAACTACGTCTTGAGATTTATCAGTACGTCAATTTTTACCCATTTCATGTGGGCTGCATTGATCTTTTCAGAGTGCTAATTTTTTTTTTAATTGGGATGCTGTGGGGTACAAAAGTCTCATTGTATTATGTCAACAGCGTTCCCTTTCTCAACATTGTGTATATACAACAGCCAACCAAAGTTGTGAAATCATCAAAAAACAGTATCAAGTTTGTCTGACAAAACTTTACAATCTAATTCCCACAACGTTTCATGAGGAAAGCAACTTCAAGGAGACATGTATAGAAAATGCAAAGCTTTTATTCACCACATAGAAGGAAACAACTAAACAACAACAAAAATCTATATATTAGTGTAAAAATCTTTTTTCTCTCTACTCGCCAAATATGTACAGATCCCGTTTCCAAATAACAATAGTAAAAAAGAAAAAAACTACCAAGATTAGCCAGGAATTACAAAAAAATGAATAAAAAGCATTTGACAGGGTTGTGTGTGGGTGGAGAGAGACAAAAACATACACATCCGAATCATTAAATCTATATCACAGTCATCAATATTTACTCCTTGGAAACAAAAATATGATTGGGGCTTTCGGAGAAGTCTAAGGAAATTTAGTGCTCAAAAGCTCATTCATTTCTAGGAGCACTTCACTCACCTTCACCTCCTTTGAGAAGCTCAGCTCAAGACTTTGCAAAGTGATTAGTGATTTCGCACCTTAAAAAGGCACTTGATTTTCCGAGAAGGCCCTTTAGCGTGGTGTCTCTTTCCCTCTACAAAAATGAATGCACCCTAAAACACTAGTCCCTGGTGAAAATCTCGCTGCCCCCGGACTCTACAGTACGGTATCTACAATCCCGTCCTCCAAGTCTCAGGAGGAAGGAAACATTAAATTACAAACAATGATGCCCGGATCCCCAGCTGGTGTCAACCAGCAGTAGTTGCATTGATGTTGATTGGCATCAGCTGGGGATCTGGCCCTGTTAGAACAAACAGGGTCTCTTGCTTTGTTAGAGCCGACTACCGAGCCCCTCTAGACCAGTCTCCCTCCTCTGAGGGTGGCTTGGTTGCCTCCAGGCTATTTCATTGTTGTCCCCGTACCTTCGCCCCACCCCTTCCTTCCCCTGTCCATGTCAGTAGCAACTCCTACATCCAGTGTTCAGTTCACCCCAGTGCCATGAGACCAAGGCACTATTTTTTCCCCAGTGTTAGTCCAGTCCACGCGAAATAAAAATAATACAGAAGTCTGACCCCCAAAGCCAGTTCTGCCAAGTCCCCTTTGGAGTCAGCCCCGCTGCAGGACGGCAGTGGGGAGGAAAGAAACACCCTCCAAGGGATACAGAGGGGAAGAGTAAACGGAGGAGTAAGGAGCAAGGAAGGGTAGATGGGGAAAAAGGGAGTGAGAGACATAGAGGGGAGGAGAGATGGTGACAGAGAGAGTAGGGGATAGAGAGAAAGTGATAGAGGGATATGGAGTGTGTGTGTGTGTGTGTGTGTGTGTGTGTGTGTGTGTGTGTGTGTGTGAGTGAGAAGAAAGGATGAATAGAAGAAGAAACAGATCAATAGAAAGGGTCAGGAATGCCTGGAGAGAGAAGTGAGCTAGCTAGCTAGAGTGGCAGGCAGGCTAGCCAGCCAGGGATGGACAGATTGAGGTAGGGCCAGACACAAGGACAGATGCCCCTTAAGACGCCCCAGTAGAGAAGCTTCCAGTTCCCAAATCCAGCTCCCCACCCGAGCTCCTGCACAGACGACCCACAGCTGTAGCTGGAGAGATGCAGAATAGACGCTGATGCCTGGGGGTCCACATGGGCTGGCCCCCCCTCTGCTCAGCTTGGCTCACACCATGTTGAGGGCATCCTCAGACAGGAAGCGGTGGATGTGCTGGAAGGAGGGACGGTCCTTGGACTCACGGACCCAGCAGCGCAGCATCACCTCATAGAGAGCCAGGGGGCAGGCAGGGGGACGGGACAGGTATATCTGGGGGGCAGAGAGGGGTCAGTGGGTGCCTATCCCACAAGCCAGCCAGCTGTCCCACCCTGGTGCCAGATCAGAGCCGGCACCCCTGTGACATACTGTACCTCCATATTCACCCCTTGTATATGGTTAGGATATATTTTGTACAAACTATGCCTTGTGAGGTATCATTTGAAAAGTCGTAACTTGCTGAACATCATTGTCCCATTAAAAGCTGTGTGTGCCGTTGTATACTGACTTATGAGATTTTGCTACATGTTTGTTACTGAAACATATTGTGAGTCTGGGGAACGCCCATGGACTAGCTCCTCAGGAATCACAAAGGACTGTAAACAAAGGCCTTGCACATCACCCCAAATGTCATGAAACAGAAGGTGCGAGCAAGAAATGTACAATTCACCTGAGAGATGCTTTGAAACTCATGTACACAGGGGACTACTTTGTCTACACCCCAGCAGGGTGGGTGGGGGGTGTTCCTCAAGGAGAGGAGGAGGGTATAAAATAAGAGACAATGGCATCTGCATCACCATCTCGACACATGGACAGAAGATCATTTGGAAGACAAAGAGAAGAATAATTGAACTGTGTGTTTGTGTGGGAGCAGAGAGAAGACTCACATTTCTGGGGTGCAAGGCTGGGGCTGGGGAGATTTGTGGGTGTCTCCCTGTGTACCGTTCATGAGTGGCTGGGAGAGGATTCATGTAACTTTGCTGGGTGCGGCTTCCAATGCTGATGGCTGTGTGCGGGCAAAGTCTGGAGGGGCTCCCCTGAGCTAGGGAGCTAAGGGGGCGCAGCGATTCCACAGTCCAGGTTGTACCCTGGGGAATGTCATGACCCCCTAGAGGATACAGGCCCAATTCCCACCCCCCTGAGCCACCTCTGGAGCCGGAGGGCAGCCAGTGCCCCCTAGAGGGGAAAGACCCTGTGTCTCATTCCCCTGCCCCCCTGAACCAGCCATTCCAATGCCAGGGGCCGGATGGGAACCGGCGTCCCTGGGGGGTGGGTGGGGTGGGGAATACCCTGTCTCCGGTACCTGCTCGCCCTGGTCCCGGAAGAACTGCCCGGCATTCTCGATGACCTGCTCGTCGGTGAGCTGGCTGTAGGGTTGCTCCTGACACAGCATCAGCACCTCCCAGAGCGTCACCCCGAAGGCCCAGACGTCGCTGGCCGTGGTGAACTTCCCCTGCATTGGGGGGCAGGGTTAGTGTGTGTGTGGAGGGGGGGAGAAACCCCAAGACAGAACCCTGCCCCCCCATCCCACTTCTCTTTCCCCGCTCCCTTCTTCTGCCTCATCCTCCACTCCCTCTGCCTCATTCCCCTTTCCCTACCCAAATTCTCTCCACCTCGGAGCTGTAATGAGGCATTTTAGTGCCCAGGGCAAGCAAGCATATTTGCGCCCCCTAGAGACGACGCATGGGGGGGCATGCAGAGTCATGTCCCCCCCCCCCCATATTTCTACCTTCCATTTAGCACAGAGGTTTTCAAACTGTGGGGAGCCCTTCCTCCTTGCCAGGGTGCACCCCACAGTTTAAAACAAATTACCTCCTGCCAGGAGCCAGTGGATCGGAAGCTGGAGGGAGCCAGACAGCCCGCTCAGGCCCCTCTGCTCTCCTCCCTACCCTGGTCCCCAAGCCGGGCCACCTCTGCACACCCCCATACCGTTCACTCCCTTTCCCCCTCCACTTTCTCCCTCTCTTCCACCCTTTTCATCTTCTCCCCTTCCACACTCCTCTTTCCCCCCTCCCTTCCTCCTTCGCCCCTTCCACACTCCCCCCTTTCCCTTTGCCCACTCCCTGTCCATTCCCCACTTCTACACTCCTCCCTTCTCCCCTAGGCCCCGCCCCTCTCCCCAACAGGCCCCGCCTCCTCTCCCTAGGAGGATGCACTCCCAAGCCATCCAGCAAATGGGCCGCACACTGTGGCCCAGGATGCAGACATAGTCCTCCCTCCACTAGCCCCGCCCCTTTCCCCAGGCCCCGCCCCCTATCCACCAGATCCCGCCTCCCGGGGGTCTCACCATGAGGATGCACTCCCAGGCCATCCAGCGGATGGGCAGCACGGCGCGCCCCTGGATGCGGTAGTAGTCCCCTGAGTAGAGGTTGCGGCTCATGCCGAAATCGGCGATCTTGATGGTGAAGCCCTCCCCCACCAGGCAATTGCGCGTGGCCAGGTCCCGGTGCACGAAGTTGAGAGAGGCCAGAAACTTCATCCCCGAGGCAATCTGAGCCGCCACGTGGACCAGCGTGGGGTAGCTGAACAGAGGGGGAGGGGAAGTCAGAGAGATTCCCAGCATGCACTGGGGCAGCTGAGCAGAGGAGCAGTGGGAGGGGATGATGTCAGAGATATTCCCAGAATGCATCGAGGTGGAGAAAGGGAGGGAACATCAGATATTCCCAGCATGCACTGGAGCAGCTGAGCAAAGGAGGAGGGGATGTCAGAGATATTCCCAGAATGCACCGAGGTGGACAAAGGGAGGGAACATCCGATATTCCCAGCATGCACTGGGGCAGCTGAGCAAAGGAGGAGGGGATGTCAGAGATATTCCCAGCATGCACTGAGGTAGAGAAAGGGAGGGAACATTAGATATTCCCAGCATGCACTGGGACCCCTGGATCCCACGCCCTGAGCCCCACATCAGGGTGCAGGGTTGGCTGGGCTAGGCCTCCTTGGCCTGCCCGGGGGGTGGTGCAGAGGGTACCTGATGGTGGGGGCATCGCTGGTGCTGCCCCCCAGCTTGTCCTCCAGCTCGTGGCTGCTGAGGAACTGGTTGAGGTCCCCGTTCTCCATGTACTCGGTGATCATGCACAGGGGGTCGTCCCGCACGCACACGCCCAGCAGCCGCACAATGTTGGGGTCCTTCAGCCGTGACATGATCTTCACCTCCTTCAGGAAGTCGTTCCTTGGGGTGGGGGAAAAGGTCTCATCATGGTGCACTCACGAGGGAATAACCCACGGCTGTACAAGCATCCCCCTCATGCAACATTCTGGTGTTGCACAAGCATCCTTGTTGCACACTCACAATGGGACAGTCCAAGGGGGCACAAGCTACCTTCTCGTGCACTCACAATGAGCGAGCCATGGTGAAACAACCATCTGCCTTGTGCAAAGGAAGGTCTCTGGTGACACACCTGTCTCCCCTGGTGCAACAGGATGTTCTGAGTTTGCACGTGCATTCCCTTCTTGTGCACTCACAGTGGATGGTCCGAGGTGGAACAAGCATCCACCTCAGGCAATGGGACATTCTGTGTTTGCACGACTGCCCCCCTTCCCCTGTGCACTCACAAAAGATGGTTTGAGGTCGCAGAAGCATCCTTCCTTGTGCATCGGGACATGCCATGTTTGCACATGTACCCCTCCTTGTGCACTCACAAGGGATGGCCTGAGGTCTCACAAGGAACTCTCCATGTGCAGCAGGAGATACTGTGTCTCCACAATCACTCCCCCCATGTGCTCCATATTTGCACAAGCATCGCCCCCTACCTCTCCCCCCCAAAAACCCTTGTGCACTCACCTGGCGTTCTTGGTGGCGTCAGAGCGCAGGATTTTCACGGCCACCAGCAGGGGGCGTCCCTTCCGCACGTTGAATGGGAACTCCAGAATGGGCAGATCCTGGGGACTTTCTATCTCACAGAGATGCACCTGGGAGGTAGGGGTAGGGTGGGCAGAGAGCAGCAGCCAATCAGCACCTGGCAGGGTCAGCCACATCACCCGCCCACTAATACACCCTCCCCCGGACTCAGCGCGGCCTCCCAGATCCTTCCGCCTATAAAATAGTTCCCCCGCTTCCTCAGAACGGAGAGAGGGATGGGGAAAGAGGTGGAGGAAGGTGTGGAGGGGAAAACAGGTCTACAGAGAAAGACAGACAGAAACAAAGGGGGGTTGGGAAAAGAGATAGACAGAAGGTGAGAGTGAAAGGGAGAGAGAGAAAGTAAGAGTCAAGGCTGGTTGGAGGAAGAACGGACAGATGGATAGAGAGAAAGAAGAACGAAGAAGGGAAGAGAATAAAAGAATTAATTATGAAATAACATGAAAGGCTGAACCAAAGGAACGAACAAATGAAAGAGCGAACGAAAGAATGGAGGAAAAAGAATGAAAGAACAAATGGATCAAAGAACGGCAATGGGAGAATGAGCTGAAGTGAAAGCAGGCGGAGAGCTGGGATGGTGGAGGGGGGCTGGGGACGGCCAGAGGGGCACATGAGATTCAGGGACCCACCTCTCCAAACTGCCCCTCCCCTAGCTTCTCCTTGAAGAGGAGACGCCCCCGGGGGAACTCCCCTAGGGCCATGTCCTTGCCGGCCAGCGCGTCCACGGCCACAGCGGGCACGGCGTAGGTGTTCCCGCCCGTCACCCCCTGCAGGTTGATAATGTCTGCCTCGGCGTAGTGCGGGACATTGTTCTGCGCCGCGGCCTGGGCCCCGGCAGGGTCTGGTTCCATGTAGTCGCCGCTGCAGGCTGCGGGGGGCAAAGAGATTGGGGGTTAGCGGGGACGTTCCTGTCAGCTGGGAGACCCTGATATGCTCCACCCCAGAGCTGGCTGCATCTCGGTGCTGGGATCCCTGTATAAACAGCTGCCCCATCCAAGAGCTGGCTGCCTCTCAGTGATGGATGTGGGATCCCTGTATAAACAGCCGCCCCACCCCAGAAGCAGCCGCATCTAAGCACCAGGCAAGGGATCCATGTATAAACAGCTGCCCCACCCCAGAAGCAGCCACATCTAAGCACCAGGCAAGGGATACATGTATAAACAGCGCCCCATTCCAGAGGCAGCTGCGTGTCAGTGCCAGATGAGGGATCTCTGTATAAAGAGCCGCTCCACCCCAGAGGTGGCTGCATCTCAATGCCAGACAAGGGATCCATGTATGAACAGCTGCCCCAGCCCAGAGGTGGCTGCATATCAGGCGAGGGATCCTTCTGCAGCATCGTTATGTGTGAATGTGCCCTGCCCCAGAGCCAGCTGCATCCTGGCACCAGGATGAGGAATCCTGCAGAGCTGAAGGTACATTATCATCTCTTATCAAAGCCCCGACCCCTCCCGGTCCCATAAGCCAAAGCAGAGAGGTTCATGGGAGCAGAGGGCCATGGGTCAATGCCAACCTGGGTTATACATGCAGACAGGGTGGAAGGTCAGTCAGGTGGGAAGCAGAGAGCGCCCCCTAGAGGGGGACGGAGGAATGCAGCCCACGAGCTGCTGCGCTCCCAGGTCGGGCCGCCAGGTGGCGCCCTCCTTACCATCTGTGTTGATTGGCTTAGCCCCGTCGGCTGGCGGGCGAGCGAGCCCTCCCATTGGCTGGGCGTATGTGGCCAGGAAGAGCCGATAGGCCGGGTTGTTGAGCAGCAGAGCTGTCGGGAGAAGGGGATGTGGGGCGGGGATGGGAGGGAGAGACAAGCGGATGGATGAGAACAGACTGACAGACGCACACGAGAGGGGTGGGGCATGGGGAAGGGGCAGGGCTGCATTATGCTCCTCCCCTTTAGCCCCCATCTTTCCCAAAACAATGGAAGGGAGACAGACATTCCTGACACATGAGGGTAATAAAGCCAGGCCCCTTCTTTGGGGCAATAGAACCCAGGAGTCCTGGCTCCCAGCCCCCTAGCTCTAACCACTAGACCCCACTCCCTCCCAGAGCTAGGCATCAGTCACTCTCTGTGGCCATGAATGGGGGAGGACACACAGGATGAGATGGGAGGGGAGGGGTAAACACAGCAGGATGGGGGAGGGGGGTCCCAAATCTGCAGCTGACGGGGGAGGGGCAGCACCAGAGAAGGGGGCATGGGAGGAAGCTGCCTCCCCCTTCCATCTCTCTGCCCACCCCAGATTTTCCCTCCATCCATCTTTCCTTCTTGGCTTTCTCTGTCCCCCTTCCTGCAGCCCTCCTGCTCTCTGCCACGGGCTTCCTTTCCTCCATCTGGCCCTTCCCCATTCACGCTCTCCACGCCCCACTCTCTCTCTCATTCCTGCTCTTTCTTCCTCCTCCACCCCCTGAAATCCCTGCATCTCTCCACCTCTCTGTCTCTGCCTTTCCCTCCCTCCCTGTCCTGCCCACTTCTGTATTTCTCCCTCGATCCGTCAGTCAATCCATCTATTGCTTCATCCTGCTATCTACTGCTTCATCCTTCCATCTGTCCATCCGTCCATCTCTCCATCGCTTCATCCACCTGTCCATCATCCAGCCATCCACCTATTTATCCATCCATCCCTTCATCCACCTGTCAGTCCATCCATCCATGTGGTCATCATCCATCCACCTATTTGTCCATCCATCAGTCCCTTCATCCACCTGGCCACCATCCAGCCATCTATCTGTCTATTTGCCTAGCCATCTATCCATCCCTTCATCCTCCTGTCAGTCTATCCATCCATCCACTCATATGGTCATCCATCTGCACATTTTCCTGTCTGTCCACCAATCCATCCACCTGTCAATCCATCCAACCACCCACCCACCTGTCCATCTCTCCATCCATCCATTTGCCTGTCCAGCCATCTGTCTGTCTGCCTGTCAACCCATCCACCTCTTTCTCCCACCCCTTCCTTCTACCATCCTGTTCCACCCAGTCCCCTCGGCCTTGGCTCTCCATGCTTGATGGATCCTCTCTCCCCACGGCATAGCTGGTGGGTCCCTCCAATCCCCTGCCCCTCACCGGAGTTCTCGGCACCATGGGGCAGCTCGGGCAATTTCATGCGGGCACGGCTGGGCTCCTGATACTCGGTCTCCCCCGAGTGGATGCGCTCGTAGCGGTTCGAGTGGCGCTGGGAGCCCATCGTGTTGTTGATGACGATGGTGTCGCCCGGGACCGACAAGTGCACGGTCAGGTCGTCGTCGGAGATTCGCCGCTGGGCCTGAGGGGGGCGGCAGAGCGATCACACCAGCCCCCGCACTGACCACAACACCCCGCTCCCTCCCCAAGGGTTAGGAATGAACCCAGGAGTCCGGGGTCCCAGCCCCTGCTGCTGTAACCCACTAGACGCCAATCCCAACTCCCAGAGCTTGGCCAGAACCCAGGTGTCCTGATTCATGTCTGCCCCACGAGATATCGGAGCAGCAGGCCTGTTAAGGAATGTATAGGTATATGCTCTGTAATGCCACCCAATGGCAAATAGAACACACACTCACATCCCTATACAGCTCTGCCAGGGCCCCTCAATCCCGACCTGCAGCCCCCCCGGCCCCATCTCACTTACTTTCCCCAGGATCTTTTTCCAATATTGCCTCCAAAGGATGAGGAAGATGACGACCAATAGCAGCAGGATAATGGCCACCAGACAGCCAATCAGAATGGAGGTATTGCTGTTATCATCCTTGGCGATTGGCTGGCCAGATTTAGACTCTCCTTGGACCTCGAGGTCTGAAACGGACAGAGACAAGGAGAAGATTTGGGACCAGCCTCTCAGTGGGTGGATCCCAGGGAAGAAGGCCACAGTGACCCCATGCACTGTCCCACCCCTTGCCGAGTGGCTTACCCTGGAGTGTGAGGTTGGTCGTGACCCCGGTGTCTCTGTGAAGTGTGGAGCCAGGGTCTTCCAGGACACGGGGGGCTGCAGCACCCCTGCCCGAGGGCCGGGGGCCAGCCATCGGGGGCCAGTGGCTTGTTCCGGAAACGGACGTGTCGTCCACCACATCTGGGGAAAGAGAGGGAGCGAATGAATGGATGACAAATGAAAGAATGAACTCAGCAATTCAAGAATGAGAGGGGGGAAAAGAAGAACCAATGAGTTAACGAACAACAAGAACCAACTAATTAATGAGTGAGAGAACTAGCAAACGAAAGAACAAAATAAAGAGCTAACGAACAACAAAACAATGCACCAATCAATACGACCAACCAACTAACTAACCCACCAACCATCCAACCCACCACAAACGAACCAAAGTAACCAACACATTAAACAATGCAATAACCAACCAATCAAAGCACAAGCCAACCAACCAATTCATTAAGGAACTAACCAGCCAATGAACCCAACAAATGAACTAAACTAACCAGCCAACCAAGAAGCCAATCAATAAACTTACCAAACAGCTAACCAATGAACTAGCCGACCAACCAGCAAAATAAACCAGACAACCAATCAACCAGGCAACAAGCCAACCAACCATCAGCCAGCCAACCAGCGAACTAACCAACTAATGAAGAAAAACACCAAAAAATTGACAAAGGAAAGACAAGCGCACGAAAGAACTGACTAATTAATGAAAGAATTAATTAAATAAATAATGAGGGAACCTACAAACAAATTATCCAACGACCCTGAATGAACAAACGAGCTAACAACCTAATTGAGTAGTGGATGAGCTAGCTAACGAACGAACCCAACTCACCCGAGAGGAAGGCGATCTCACTGAAGAGCATCCAAGTACCGGAGAAGTGGAAGTGGCATTGCAGGAAACGCCCGAGGTGCCCCTCCAGGGGCACGGTGACTGACCGGGCACTGGGGTCCTTCACGTCCACAGCCAGCTCGTGGGAGACGAGTTCAGGCTCCCAGGCCGTGGGGAGGCTGCGTTTGAACCTGCAATCCACCTGCCGGAATATGCTCACCCCTCGCGTGTGCATGTTATTGCAGTGGACCTGGGGGAAGAAGGAGGGTCAGCCATGGAGAGGATGCCAGCGCCCCATAGAGGGCAAATTCCCCCATTCCCGCACCCTTGAGCCAGCCAGTTTTTCCACCCAGGGGCCGGATGGGAGCTGGCGCCCCCTAGAGGGGACAGGCCCCCTGCCTCATTCCCCACCCCCCCGAGCCAGACAGTCCCTGTCCTGGGTCCGGATGGTACCTTCATGTAAGTGAAGACCCGCAGGCTGTCGAACTCGAACTCCATCTCCAGGTAGCCTTTGGGGAAGGAGTCATTTCTCCAGCCCACGTAGTCATAGCCTGGCCAGACCCGCAGCTCCTTAGTCTGGGTGAAGTCATCCAGCCCCACCACGCCATCCGTCAGCTGCCCCAGCCCCCCGAACTGCAGCCTGCCAGGAGGAGACATAGCACCATGGACAGGGGTAATACCAGCTCCCCACCCGCCCTGAGTCAGGTGCTGCACTGGGAGGGGGATGGCCCCCAGGGACCCATAGGAGGGGGACTGGCTGGGACTCCTGGGTTCTTGCACTGGGGGGTGAGATAGGGGAGACCAGTGTATTAGCTGGTACACTGGGAAACAGGACCGGGGACCTACAGGAGAGGCCGATCCACCCATCTTCCAGTCTATCCATCCACCCACCGGATTCCCCCCTTCCATCCATCCACCCACCAGATCCATCAGTTCTATCCATCTTCCAGTCTATCCATTCGCCCACCGGATTCCCCCCTTCCATCCATCCACCTACCAGATCCATCAGTTCTATCCATCTTCCAGTCTATCCATCCACCCACCGGATTCCCCCCTTCCATCCATCCACCTACCAGATCCATCAGTTCTATCCATCTTCCAGTCTATCCATTCGCCCACCGGATTCCCCCCTTCCATCCATCCACCTACCAGATCCATCAGTTCTATCCATCTTCCAGTCTATCCATTCGCCCACCGGATTCCCCCCTTCCATCCATCCACCTACCAGATCCATCAGTTCTATCCATCTTCCAGTCTATCCATTCGCCCACCGGATTCCCCCCTTCCATCCATCCACCTACCAGATCCATCAGTTCTATCCATCTTCCAGTCTATCCATTCGCCCACCGGATTCCCCCCTTCCATCCATCCACCTACCAGATCCATCAGTTCTATCCATCTTCCAGTCTATCCATTCGCCCACCGGATTCCCCCCTTCCATCCATCCACCTACCAGATCCATCAGTTCTATCCATCTTCCAGTCTATCCATTCGCCCACCGGATTCCCCCCTTCCATCCATCCACCTACCAGATCCATCAGTTCTATCCATCTTCCAGTCTATCCATNCATGTCCTTGCCGGCCAGCGCGTCCACGGCCACAGCGGGCACGGCGTAGGTGTTCCCGCCCGTCACCCCCTGCAGGTTGATAATGTCTGCCTCGGCGTAGTGCGGGACATTGTTCTGCGCCGCGGCCTGGGCCCCGGCAGGGTCTGGTTCCATGTAGTCGCCGCTGCAGGCTGCGGGGGGCAAAGAGATTGGGGGTTAGCGGGGACGTTCCTGTCAGCTGGGAGACCCTGATATGCTCCACCCCAGAGCTGGCTGCATCTCGGTGCTGGGATCCCTGTATAAACAGCTGCCCCATCCAAGAGCTGGCTGCCTCTCAGTGATGGATGTGGGATCCCTGTATAAACAGCCGCCCCACCCCAGAAGCAGCCGCATCTAAGCACCAGGCAAGGGATCCATGTATAAACAGCTGCCCCACCCCAGAAGCAGCCACATCTAAGCACCAGGCAAGGGATACATGTATAAACAGCGCCCCATTCCAGAGGCAGCTGCGTGTCAGTGCCAGATGAGGGATCTCTGTATAAAGAGCCGCTCCACCCCAGAGGTGGCTGCATCTCAATGCCAGACAAGGGATCCATGTATGAACAGCTGCCCCAGCCCAGAGGTGGCTGCATATCAGGCGAGGGATCCTTCTGCAGCATCGTTATGTGTGAATGTGCCCTGCCCCAGAGCCAGCTGCATCCTGGCACCAGGATGAGGAATCCTGCAGAGCTGAAGGTACATTATCATCTCTTATCAAAGCCCCGACCCCTCCCGGTCCCATAAGCCAAAGCAGAGAGGTTCATGGGAGCAGAGGGCCATGGGTCAATGCCAACCTGGGTTATACATGCAGACAGGGTGGAAGGTCAGTCAGGTGGGAAGCAGAGAGCGCCCCCTAGAGGGGGACGGAGGAATGCAGCCCACGAGCTGCTGCGCTCCCAGGTCGGGCCGCCAGGTGGCGCCCTCCTTACCATCTGTGTTGATTGGCTTAGCCCCGTCGGCTGGCGGGCGAGCGAGCCCTCCCATTGGCTGGGCGTATGTGGCCAGGAAGAGCCGATAGGCCGGGTTGTTGAGCAGCAGAGCTGTCGGGAGAAGGGGATGTGGGGCGGGGATGGGAGGGAGAGACAAGCGGATGGATGAGAACAGACTGACAGACGCACACGAGAGGGGTGGGGCATGGGGAAGGGGCAGGGCTGCATTATGCTCCTCCCCTTTAGCCCCCATCTTTCCCAAAACAATGGAAGGGAGACAGACATTCCTGACACATGAGGGTAATAAAGCCAGGCCCCTTCTTTGGGGCAATAGAACCCAGGAGTCCTGGCTCCCAGCCCCCTAGCTCTAACCACTAGACCCCACTCCCTCCCAGAGCTAGGCATCAGTCACTCTCTGTGGCCATGAATGGGGGAGGACACACAGGATGAGATGGGAGGGGAGGGGTAAACACAGCAGGATGGGGGAGGGGGGTCCCAAATCTGCAGCTGACGGGGGAGGGGCAGCACCAGAGAAGGGGGCATGGGAGGAAGCTGCCTCCCCCTTCCATCTCTCTGCCCACCCCAGATTTTCCCTCCATCCATCTTTCCTTCTTGGCTTTCTCTGTCCCCCTTCCTGCAGCCCTCCTGCTCTCTGCCACGGGCTTCCTTTCCTCCATCTGGCCCTTCCCCATTCACGCTCTCCACGCCCCACTCTCTCTCTCATTCCTGCTCTTTCTTCCTCCTCCACCCCCTGAAATCCCTGCATCTCTCCACCTCTCTGTCTCTGCCTTTCCCTCCCTCCCTGTCCTGCCCACTTCTGTATTTCTCCCTCGATCCGTCAGTCAATCCATCTATTGCTTCATCCTGCTATCTACTGCTTCATCCTTCCATCTGTCCATCCGTCCATCTCTCCATCGCTTCATCCACCTGTCCATCATCCAGCCATCCACCTATTTATCCATCCATCCCTTCATCCACCTGTCAGTCCATCCATCCATGTGGTCATCATCCATCCACCTATTTGTCCATCCATCAGTCCCTTCATCCACCTGGCCACCATCCAGCCATCTATCTGTCTATTTGCCTAGCCATCTATCCATCCCTTCATCCTCCTGTCAGTCTATCCATCCATCCACTCATATGGTCATCCATCTGCACATTTTCCTGTCTGTCCACCAATCCATCCACCTGTCAATCCATCCAACCACCCACCCACCTGTCCATCTCTCCATCCATCCATTTGCCTGTCCAGCCATCTGTCTGTCTGCCTGTCAACCCATCCACCTCTTTCTCCCACCCCTTCCTTCTACCATCCTGTTCCACCCAGTCCCCTCGGCCTTGGCTCTCCATGCTTGATGGATCCTCTCTCCCCACGGCATAGCTGGTGGGTCCCTCCAATCCCCTGCCCCTCACCGGAGTTCTCGGCACCATGGGGCAGCTCGGGCAATTTCATGCGGGCACGGCTGGGCTCCTGATACTCGGTCTCCCCCGAGTGGATGCGCTCGTAGCGGTTCGAGTGGCGCTGGGAGCCCATCGTGTTGTTGATGACGATGGTGTCGCCCGGGACCGACAAGTGCACGGTCAGGTCGTCGTCGGAGATTCGCCGCTGGGCCTGAGGGGGGCGGCAGAGCGATCACACCAGCCCCCGCACTGACCACAACACCCCGCTCCCTCCCCAAGGGTTAGGAATGAACCCAGGAGTCCGGGGTCCCAGCCCCTGCTGCTGTAACCCACTAGACGCCAATCCCAACTCCCAGAGCTTGGCCAGAACCCAGGTGTCCTGATTCATGTCTGCCCCACGAGATATCGGAGCAGCAGGCCTGTTAAGGAATGTATAGGTATATGCTCTGTAATGCCACCCAATGGCAAATAGAACACACACTCACATCCCTATACAGCTCTGCCAGGGCCCCTCAATCCCGACCTGCAGCCCCCCCGGCCCCATCTCACTTACTTTCCCCAGGATCTTTTTCCAATATTGCCTCCAAAGGATGAGGAAGATGACGACCAATAGCAGCAGGATAATGGCCACCAGACAGCCAATCAGAATGGAGGTATTGCTGTTATCATCCTTGGCGATTGGCTGGCCAGATTTAGACTCTCCTTGGACCTCGAGGTCTGAAACGGACAGAGACAAGGAGAAGATTTGGGACCAGCCTCTCAGTGGGTGGATCCCAGGGAAGAAGGCCACAGTGACCCCATGCACTGTCCCACCCCTTGCCGAGTGGCTTACCCTGGAGTGTGAGGTTGGTCGTGACCCCGGTGTCTCTGTGAAGTGTGGAGCCAGGGTCTTCCAGGACACGGGGGGCTGCAGCACCCCTGCCCGAGGGCCGGGGGCCAGCCATCGGGGGCCAGTGGCTTGTTCCGGAAACGGACGTGTCGTCCACCACATCTGGGGAAAGAGAGGGAGCGAATGAATGGATGACAAATGAAAGAATGAACTCAGCAATTCAAGAATGAGAGGGGGGAAAAGAAGAACCAATGAGTTAACGAACAACAAGAACCAACTAATTAATGAGTGAGAGAACTAGCAAACGAAAGAACAAAATAAAGAGCTAACGAACAACAAAACAATGCACCAATCAATACGACCAACCAACTAACTAACCCACCAACCATCCAACCCACCACAAACGAACCAAAGTAACCAACACATTAAACAATGCAATAACCAACCAATCAAAGCACAAGCCAACCAACCAATTCATTAAGGAACTAACCAGCCAATGAACCCAACAAATGAACTAAACTAACCAGCCAACCAAGAAGCCAATCAATAAACTTACCAAACAGCTAACCAATGAACTAGCCGACCAACCAGCAAAATAAACCAGACAACCAATCAACCAGGCAACAAGCCAACCAACCATCAGCCAGCCAACCAGCGAACTAACCAACTAATGAAGAAAAACACCAAAAAATTGACAAAGGAAAGACAAGCGCACGAAAGAACTGACTAATTAATGAAAGAATTAATTAAATAAATAATGAGGGAACCTACAAACAAATTATCCAACGACCCTGAATGAACAAACGAGCTAACAACCTAATTGAGTAGTGGATGAGCTAGCTAACGAACGAACCCAACTCACCCGAGAGGAAGGCGATCTCACTGAAGAGCATCCAAGTACCGGAGAAGTGGAAGTGGCATTGCAGGAAACGCCCGAGGTGCCCCTCCAGGGGCACGGTGACTGACCGGGCACTGGGGTCCTTCACGTCCACAGCCAGCTCGTGGGAGACGAGTTCAGGCTCCCAGGCCGTGGGGAGGCTGCGTTTGAACCTGCAATCCACCTGCCGGAATATGCTCACCCCTCGCGTGTGCATGTTATTGCAGTGGACCTGGGGGAAGAAGGAGGGTCAGCCATGGAGAGGATGCCAGCGCCCCATAGAGGGCAAATTCCCCCATTCCCGCACCCTTGAGCCAGCCAGTTTTTCCACCCAGGGGCCGGATGGGAGCTGGCGCCCCCTAGAGGGGACAGGCCCCCTGCCTCATTCCCCACCCCCCCGAGCCAGACAGTCCCTGTCCTGGGTCCGGATGGTACCTTCATGTAAGTGAAGACCCGCAGGCTGTCGAACTCGAACTCCATCTCCAGGTAGCCTTTGGGGAAGGAGTCATTTCTCCAGCCCACGTAGTCATAGCCTGGCCAGACCCGCAGCTCCTTAGTCTGGGTGAAGTCATCCAGCCCCACCACGCCATCCGTCAGCTGCCCCAGCCCCCCGAACTGCAGCCTGCCAGGAGGAGACATAGCACCATGGACAGGGGTAATACCAGCTCCCCACCCGCCCTGAGTCAGGTGCTGCACTGGGAGGGGGATGGCCCCCAGGGACCCATAGGAGGGGGACTGGCTGGGACTCCTGGGTTCTTGCACTGGGGGGTGAGATAGGGGAGACCAGTGTATTAGCTGGTACACTGGGAAACAGGACCGGGGACCTACAGGAGAGGCCGATCCACCCATCTTCCAGTCTATCCATCCACCCACCGGATTCCCCCCTTCCATCCATCCACCCACCAGATCCATCAGTTCTATCCATCTTCCAGTCTATCCATTCGCCCACCGGATTCCCCCCTTCCATCCATCCACCTACCAGATCCATCAGTTCTATCCATCTTCCAGTCTATCCATCCACCCACCGGATTCCCCCCTTCCATCCATCCACCCACCAGATCCATCAGTTCTATCCATCTTCCAGTCTATCCATTCGCCCACCGGATTCCCCCCTTCCATCCATCCACCTACCAGATCCATCAGTTCTATCCATCTTCCAGTCTATCCATCCACCCACCGGATTCCCCCCTTCCATCCATCCACCTACCAGATCCATCAGTTCTATCCATCTTCCAGTCTATCCATTCGCCCACCGGATTCCCCCCTTCCATCCATCCACCTACCAGATCCATCAGATCTATCCATCTTCCAGTCTATCCATTCGCCCACCGGATCCATCCATCTTCTGGTCAATCCACCCACCCACCAGATCCATCCAACCATCCACTCATCTATCCACCAGATCCATTAGATCTACCCATCTTTTGGTCTATCCATCCGCCCACCAGATTCACCCACCCACCAGATCCATCCATCTTCCAGTCTATAATTCCACCCACCACATCAATCCATCTTCCGGTCTATCCATCTGCCCACCAGATTCACCCACCCATCCATCCACCCGCCCACCAGATCCATCCATCTTCCGGTCTATCCATCCACCCACCAGATCCATCCATCTTCTGGTCTATCCATCCATCCATCATCAGATCTATCTCTCCATTCATCTGTCGAACCATCTTCAGTTCTACCTTGTCAGATCCATCCATCCACTCATTCTCTGACCTACCTATCCATTTACTCACCCATTCTCAGATCTAGCT
The DNA here is from genome assembly GCA_003942145.1 of Platysternon megacephalum. Classification (NCBI taxonomy): domain Eukaryota; kingdom Metazoa; phylum Chordata; order Testudines; family Platysternidae; genus Platysternon; species Platysternon megacephalum. The sequence continues at coordinate 83,022 of QXTE01000591.1, forward strand.
GAGGGGGAAGGGGATTGTTTAGGGGACCAGGCAGTGTTTGTTTAGAGGCTGGGGGGGTTCACCAGGGTGGACGTGGGGATGGGGGCTAGGGGACAAGGGTGGCAGGGTCAGCAGAGAGTGGAGTAGGGTGGGTCAGTGGTGGAGGGGTGGGTGGGGGACCGGGGCTGGGAGAAGGGGATGGGGGTGGTGAGAACTCACTTGCTGACACTGTAGCCGTCGTAGGTGGAGTCGTTGAGGTAGACAGGCTCCGGCTGGAGGGCCATGGTCTGGCCCAGGGGGGCGGTGTAGGACTGCAGCCCGTCTGCAGGGGGAGACACAGAGGGACGTGCATCAGCCACCGGGCCCCACACGCTGGGGGGGAGGGTAGAGCGAAGGAGGGGGTGGGGGGCGGGGCACCTCACCGCGCCAGATGCAGCCGTACAGCTCCACGCGCAGGCAGACGCTCATGACGCGGTCGGCGCGCGGGTAGAAGCGCACGTAGCGGGCGATGACGGGCGGCCCCAGGTCCTTCAGTACCACCTCGTTGGTGTTCTCGTTCCCAGAGATCACCTGGGCAGGGAGGGGTTAATCACTCCCGGAGCCAGAGCCGGAGCCGGAGCCGGAGCCCCGCTCCTCGCGCCAGCCCCACCCACCCTGCTGGGACCTCCCCCACTGCCGGACATCACAGCCCTGGGCCCTATCACATCACAGCGCAACATCACAGGACACCATGGTGTTGCCACCCTCCCCCCCCCATTTGATGTCTTTGTCTGATTGTGACATCACAGCCTAGAGTAATGTCATCACGCTCTTGCCCTGTAACATTGTGACCCCCACCACCACCGGTGTCATCAGAGTCACATGGCATGAGGACGTCACAGGCACAGGTGGGCAAAGACTATGTCTGAAGGGGCGATGACATCACAGAGATGACTGTGATGTCACAGGCAGTCGTGATGTCACATACAAGGGGCTGTGGTGTTACAGACAAGTCACGATGTCACAAAGGGGTCATGATGTCAAAGTCGCATTGAGGAGACCTCACAGAGGGTCATGAGGTCACAGACAATGATGTCACAGGGAGCTGTGACATCACAGGGAGACAATTATGATGTCACAGGGGGTGGCGATGGAAGGGGGAAGTCCAGCATGACAGAGCCTGGGCATGAAACCTACCTTCCCCAAATCACTGCCCCCCTCCCTCCATTGCCCCCCCTCCTGCCACTGCCCCCTCCCCACACCTGCCCCCTCAGCCCCATAGCCCCTCCACCCCCTCAGCCCACTGCCCGCTCCCTAAACCCCTCCGCTCCCTCCTCTGCCCCCCTTCCCCTTCCCATGCCCCTCTGCTCCTCCCCCCACATCCTGCTGCCCCAGTGGTCTGTCCCCTCCCCCCGTCCCCGTACCTCGTTGCCCCAGCGGTCCCGCCAGGCGAGCCAGTGGTGCCGGTCGCGGCTGTAGTGGAGGCGGTACGCCCGGGCAAACTCCTTGCCGTGGCCCCCCGCGTGGCGGCCCTGGGTGCCCACCAGGGTCAGGAAGTGCAGGCGCCGCAGGTCGACCTCCAGGAACTCGGCGTCGTTGGGATAAACGGGCCCCGCCGGGCACCACGCCCCGTCCCCGTCGCTCGTGTCCAGCCTGCGCCCAAGGGAAGGGGGGCGGGGGAGGGACATGACACACACAGAGGGGTTAGCCCCCGTGTTATTGTAGGGTCTCTCGGAAATGCTGGGGCTGCCTGGGCCAGTTTGTTACTGTAGGGTCTCTCATAAGATCTGAAGGTGGGTTGTTATTGTAGGGTTGCCCCACAGTCCTACATAGGCCCATTTGTTATCGTAGAGTCTTTGATAAGGACCAGGGTTGCTTTGTTATTGTAGGGTCTCTCAGGAGATCTGGGGCTGGTTGGTTATTGTAGGGTCTCCCTGGAGGGCTGAGACTTATCGTAGTGGGGGAGGGGGGACTCTCACCGGCTGTGCTTGGCGGCCGTGGAGTCAGACCAGGCACTCGAGGCAGATAGATCCTCGTCGGGGATGGTTCGATCCTGCATGCCCAGCGCGTAGCGACACTTGGCTGCAGAGAGAGAGCGACTGGAGAGTGGCTCCTATACACCCCCTATAGCCCACCCAGCCCCTATAACCCACCCAGCCCCTATACACCTCCTGTAGCCCACCCCGCCCCATTAACCCACCCAGCCCCTATACACCCCCTATAGCCCACCCAACCCCTATACACCCCCTATAGCCCACCCAGCCCCTATAGCCCACCCAGCCCCTATACACCTCCTGTAGCCCACCCAGCCCCATTAACCCACCCAGCCCCTATACACCCCCTATAGCCCACCCAGACCCTATACACCCCCCATAGCCCACCCAGACCCTATAACCCATCCAGCCCCTATACACCCCCTATAGCCCACCCAGCCCCATTAACCCTCCCAGCCCCTATACGCCCCCCATAGCCCACCCAGCCCCTATACACCCCCTATAGCCCACCCAGTCACTACACATCCCTAATAGTCCACCTGGACCCTATATACCCCCTACAGTCCACCAAGAACCTATACACCCTGATAGTCCACTTAGTCTGTATAGCTCACCTGGCCCCAATACACCCCCTATAACCCCTATATACCCCTATAGTCCCCCCAGCCCCAATAAATCCTAATAGCCCACCTGGGCCTATAAATCCCCTATAGCCCACCTGGCCCCTACACATCCCCTATAGCCCACCCGGGCCCTATAAGCTCATCCATAGCTCGCCTGCCCTCTATAACCCACCCAGCCCCTATATGTTCATCCTACCTGGCCCATATAGCGCATCCAGCCCCTATACACCCCACCAACACCCCATACATGCCCCTATAAGCCACCCATCTCCTCTACATTCCCCGACCCTATACCCCTCCTCCCACCCCATCCTCCAGTCCCCTAACCTAGCCCCCCTCCACTGCCCCCAGCCCGAGGCAGACAGACCGGGGGGGGGAGGGGAACGCTGCCCAGCTGGGACCCCCGGGGGGGGGGGGGGCGGCTTGGGGGGGGTGATGGGACTTCCAGCAGCAGGAGGGGGAGGAGAAAGGGGAGAGCCCCAATCCGGCCACCAGGGGGCGCCCCAGCCCCACACACGAGCCAAGCCACTCGGCCATGGCCCTGTCCCCCGGCTTTCCTGCTTTCACACTCGGTCTTCCACACTCACCCCTCCCCTCCCTTCCACACTCACCCCTCCCCTTCCTTCCACACTCACTCTCCCCTCCTGTCCCTTCACACTCACCTCTGCCCCCCTGCCACACTCACTCTCCCCTCCCCTCCCTTCCACACTCACCTCTGCCCCCCTTCCACACTCACCCTCCCCTCCCTTCCACACTCACCCTCCCCCCCCCTCTCCCCTCCCTTCTCAGCCCTTCCCTCCCTTCCTGGCTCATGCAGCCCGTAGCCCCTTGCCCTCCCACCCCTGCCCTGCCGCATGGCCCAGCGCAGCCCGTGCCCTGCCCCCTCTCCCGACCAGGAGCACCCGACACCCCAGAACTACTCTCCGCAACCGGGGCACAGCTGGGGGGGCAGGTGTGGAGGGACCCGAGTCCAGGCCGGGGGAGGGGGGGGGCGGTGTCAGGGATTCCCCTCCCGCCTGTGCCCAGGATGAGGAATTGGGGGGGCACCCAGGAGGAGCCGCAGGGCATTTCTCACTGTGTGTGTGTGTGTGTGTGTGTGTGTATGTGTGTGTGTGTGTGACTGCCCCCTGCTGGCGGGAATCAGATCTGTTCTGTGCCTTAGCATGTACAGCACATATTCATGCGTGTCCATTAGCATGTACAGAACATGCATGTTTCAGTGCATACAAAGTCTGACGGCGAACAAAGTCTGCATGTGTGTGGGGGGGGTGCCCCCTGCTGGGAGGAATATGACCTGCTCCCCTTTCACCCATCCCCCGCTCCTCCCACTCCCCTGCACCCGGCAGCCCCTCCCCTGCTCACCCCCCCACACCGTACTCCTCCTGCGGCACCCATTCCCAGCCCATCCCCCGTACCCAGCACCCCCTTTCCAGCGTCCCTTGCATCCCCTGCGCCCCGCACCCCATCCCCCACTCGCACCCCATCCCCTGCTCCGCCCCATTCTTCCCTCTACCCCCATCAGCCGCGCCTCTCCCCCCTCTGGGCCTTTCCATTGTCGTTCGATCCTGCACCCTCCGTTCTCTTATCCCTCCCTTCATTCACTCCTTCCTTCCTTCCTCCCTTCATTCGTTCTTCCATTTCTCCATCCCTGCTCCTCCCCCCCCCCCCCCTCCCCGCCACGGCACTACCTGGCCACAAGCCCCTTTGCACAAGGCCCCCTCCACACACAAACACACACCCCCCCCGGCTGGTTTCGCCTAGAGATACCTAGATCAAAGTGCCCCTCCAGTTCCGATGCCTGGACAGACGCCAAGAGGAAGCTGCAAAGGATTATGGGTCTCATCGTGCTCCGCCCGGTCTCAGGCCAGGTTAGGCCGGCAACAGGGTCTTCATGCCTGCAGAAAGGAGAAAGCAGGGTCAGTTCAGCGGGAACCGCTCACCCCGGCACCAAGATGCAGCCACCTCTGGGGCGGAACAGCTGGGTTGCCCGCCGCACAGCGATGCTGCTCCAGGATGGCTCGCCCGGCCCTGAGATGCAGCTGCTTCTGGCGTGGGGCGACTGGGGAACAGCCACCCAGAACAGCTCTGCAAAGGGAAGGTTTGCCCAGCACTAAGATGCAGCCACCTCTGGGGCAGGGCAGCTGGGTACCAGCCACGCAGAGACACCGCGTGGACGCAGTTTGCACGGTGGGGAAATGCAGCCACCTCTGGGGTGTGGCAGAGGGTTGGAGAAGCTGATGAATGGGAAATCCTGCCCCGCCCCAGCCAGGAATGTTTCCTGCAGGTCCCCGCGCTGGGAATCCCCAAGGGCTGAGTAACACACGCTGTGGAGCCAGGGCATCGCGGCTTCCGGCGATTGTCAGAGCTTCCCCGGTGCAACGTCGGGCGGAGGAGTTACCAGCCGGTGGGATACACACACGTGCCTGCACGGACAGCCCTGCCCCCACGCACGGACACCACTGCCCCCCCACACACAGACACGGACACCACTGCCCGCCAAACGCAGAAACGGACACCACTGCCCCCCCCACACACACACGGACACCACTGCCCGCACACACACACATGCACGGACAGCCCTGCCCCCCCCCATAAACACACACATGGACACCACTGCCCCCCACACACAAACACACGTACGGACACCACTGCTTCCCCTCCCCCACATGAACTACTACACACACAGCTACACAACCCCCTACACACACACCCCGGCAGAGTTGTTTAGGACAGGAAGTGACGCCCAACCCCGCTTGACACTGCGCGGAAGTTCCCATGGGTGAATGGGATTCTCACCCCCACTGGGATTTGAACAAGACACCAGGGTTCTCACCCGGACTCTATTAAGGAGTCAGGACCTTGGGGAAATAAATGGGACCTCCACTAGTACCACCCGCCCCCTGCTCCCTGCAGCCCAGCGCCCCCTGCTGCCCCCCGTCCCGCTCCCCACAGCCCAGCGCCCCCTGCTGCCCCCCCTACTCCCCACAGCCCAGCGCCCCCTGCTGCCCCCACCCCGCTCCCCACTGCCCAGCGCCCCCTGCTGCCCCCGCCGCCCCCTGCCCCCCATTCCCCACAGCCCAGCGCCCCCTGCTGCAGCCCGTCCCGCTCCCCGCAGCCCAGCGCCCCCTGCTGCCCCCCCAACTCCCCACAGCCCAGCGCCCCCTGCTGCCCCCGTCCTGCTCCCACCAGCCCAGCGCCCCCTGCTGCCCCCCTGCCCCGCTCCCTGTGGCACAGCGCCCCCTAGAGACCCCCCGCCCCCCATTCCCTACAGCCCAGCGCCCCAAACTAACCCCCTTCCCAGCAGCAGGAGCCCCCTGGATGCAGAGGGGAGGCTGTGTGGGGCGCCCCAGGCCAGCTGCTCCGACAATGCATTGCTGGAATGTCCCTCCCAGCAGCTGCCTGTCTCCTGCCCTGGTAAACAGCAGCTGACAGGCTGGGGGCAGGGGGGGCTGGTGCCAAGTTGGACGGGGAGGGGAGCAATCAGGGCATGGAGGGTGGGTCCCTTTGTACCCATGAATGGGGCCAATCCCCAGAGCGGGCTAGAGAAGCTGCTCAAAGCCAGGCTGGGTCCCACACTGGGGCTGGAGGGGCCCCCACCCAGAAGGGGGTGGGGAGATTCCTGGACATTAGACAGGTGCTGGATTCCAGCCTAGTTACCTGCAAAGGCCAAAGGGGGCTGCAGGTCAGGAGTGAGGGGCACCGCAGGGCTGGGCTAGCGGGGGGCTGCGGGTCGGGAGTGAGGGGCACCGCAGGGCAAGGCTAGCGGGGGGCTGCGGGTCGGGAGTGGGGGGCACCGCAGGGCTGGGCTAGCGGGGGACTGCGGGTCGGGAG
>QXTE01000591.1:89946-231012 GCA_003942145.1 Platysternon megacephalum
GGGGGCAGGGGCCTGTCCCCGCTCGGGGGCGCCGGCTCTGATCTGGGCTCAGGGCGGGGACTGGCTGGCTCAGGGGGGCAGGGAATGGGGCCCGGGGCCTGTCCCCGCTCGGGGGCGCCGGCTCTGATCTGGGCTCAGGGCGGGGACTGGCTGGCTCAGGGGGGCAGGGAATGGGGCAGGGGCCTGTCCCCACTCGGGGGCGCCGGCTCTGATCTGGGCTCAGGGCGGGGACTGGCTGGCTCAGGGGGGCAGGGAATGGGGCCCGGGGCCTGTCCCCGCTCGGGGGCGCCGGCTCTGATCTGGGCTCAGGGCGGGGACTGGCTGGCTCAGGGGGGCAGGGAATGGGGCAGGGGCCTGTCCCCACTCGGGGGCGCCGGCTCTGATCTGGGCTCAGGGCGGGGACTGGCTGGCTCAGGGGGGCAGGGAATGGGGCCCGGGGCCTGTCCCCGCTCGGGGGCGCCGGCTCTGATCTGGGCTCAGGGCGGGGACTGGCTGGCTCAGGGGGGCAGGGAATGGGGCAGGGGCCTGTCCCCACTCGGGGGCGCCGGCTCTGATCTGGGCTCAGGGCGGGGACTGGCTGGCTCAGGGGGGCAGGGAATGGGGCAGGGGCCTGTCCCCGCTCGGGGGCGCCGGCTCTGATCTGGGCCCAGGGCGGGCGACTGGCTCGGGTGCTTCCCAAGCAAACGCAGTTACAACATAAGGCATTTTCCGCTGGCTGCCTGGCTGAATGTCAGAGGCAGCTGGGTATGTCGGGCGCTCAGCGTCGGTGACACAGCAGACAGCAGGGGAGGGTTAAGGGGCCCGCAGGCGACTTGCCTAACTTCAGCGATTTCTTGTCAGGACTCCTGGGTTCTACCCCTGGCCCTTGGAGGGGAGTGGGGGCTAGTGGTTAGAGCAGAGGGCACTGAGCCAGGATGGCTGGGTTCTCTCCCTGGCTCTGGGAAGGGAGTGGGGTCTGGTGGGTTAAAGCAGGGGGGGCTGGGAGCCAGGATGCCTGGGTTCTCTCCCCTCCTCTGGGAAGGGAGCGGGGCCTAGTAGTTAGAGCGGGGGGCTGGATGTGGGTGGGAGTGTCTATGCGGTTGCAATGCTCTGTGTGGGGGGGACCATGGGCCTGAGTGCGCCCTGTGGTGCTGTGAGCAGCATGTTACGTCTCCCCTCCCCCCAGCTCATTGCCATGCTGCCCACGCTTCCCCAGCTCTATTCAGACCCAGCACAATGGCCTGGCTGGTGGGGGGGGAGAAGCCTAGACCCTGGCGGGGGGCAGGGCGAGTGTACTCAGCCTGAGCTAGGCCGTGTACCTGGGGAAACAGGGGGGGCCACACACGCCACCCCCACCCTCCCTGAACAGCTCCTGCAAACCCAACCTCTGGTATCTCATTAACCTTCAGCCAAATACTCCTGGCTGGGAGTCAGCGCCCAGGACAGCGCCAGAGCCAGACAGACCCACGTGCTCGGGGGGCCGCACAGACACACACAAAAGGGCTTTTTCTTATCCTGGTTTCCCCCCGTCACGCAAAAACCAAACCCAGCCCTGAGATTCTGACCGATTTTTCCTGTCCCGAATCGGGACTGAAAGTCGAAATTTCAAACCTAAAATAAAATTGGGAACAAAAAGAAGAAAAATGTCAGGTTGGGGGAGTGGAAACCATCCAAACGTTTTGTTCCCAGTCCAACCTCTCTTCACTTTCTGCTGAGTTCAGTTTTAAAACCAACGAGTCGTTTCTCGCCGGGAAAAAAAAAACCCCAACACTTTTCATTCCGAAAATACCAACGCCGGAGTTTCGGAAAGTTTCAGGAACAAAGTTCCCCACGTTTTCCAGTCAGGCAGGATCAGCTTGACTGACTCAACATTTTTCGGCGGGGAGGGAAAGAAACGTTTTGTCGAAAAATTCCCAACCAGCCCGAAAGCACAGAGACCAGGCCGGACGCACACACAGGGTGACCAGACGTCCCGACCATACTGTATCGGGATCATCCCGATATTCAGAGCTTTGTCTTATATAGGTGCCTATTCCCCCCACACACACACACCATCCCGATTTTCCACACTTGCTTTCAGGTCACCCTACTCATGCCAGCACCCCCCAAAGCCCCCAAGTCCCTTTCCCAGTGTAACACACCTCTGCCCGGCAGGCTCACGCTACCCAGCCAATCGCTGCATGGGAGCTGTCAAACTCTAGCTCCCGCCCCCAATCAAGTTGGGGTACTGGGGTCCAGACAGGAGGCAGGTGGAGGGAGAAAGAAAGAAAGAAAATTGGGAATCAAAGTCTGACTCTAACCCCAGAACCAGATCAGCTACCAGCAACTCCATCCAAACAGATCAATTTCTGTCCTGTTCTAACGTCTGTCTCAGCCATTCCCACCGGATATCTCCCCCACCCTGCTTAGGTACCTCCCCCCCCCCCACACCCAGCCCAATGAGGTCACGCTGGATTCACTCTGGGGTCGCTGAGATCAGAAGCCGGCTCGGACTGCATGGACGGCACTCAGGTCACTCCGGATTCACACCGGGGTCAGAATTTTGCCTGGCACGAATAAATGCTTCTAAAAGCAAATAGTGACAAATATATAATGACTATTTGCTAATTCATTATTGTGATATTTAGTAATTATCGATCACTAGCTGATATAACAATAGCAATGTACTAAATGCTAATCGGTAAAAACCAATCAAAGATGTCCTTGCTAATAAGACTAGTTAGTTATAATACTTAATAGCTGATTTCCCATTATAATAAATCATTAAATGATTATAATAAAAGTGTAGTTGCTAACTGCTGATCATATTCATTGTTGGCCACAGACGAATATGCGGATTGTAATAATAAAATATCATGTCAAATTGTTGATACTGCTGATTGGTGTTGATAACAGGCTAGAAATACCTAGCTCTTAGACAGCCCTTTTCATCAGTAGTTCTCGTTCATTTCACAGACTGGTGGATTTATCCTCCCCAAACCCCTGTAGGGCAGGCAATGCTCTTATCCCCATTCTACAGATGGGAAAACTGAGCCACGGAGCATCTAACGGCCAGATCACAACGGAATGTAGGCTTGGCGGGAAGCAGCCTAAACTAGCCAATGGGAGATGCTGACCGGAGGGGGGTGGCCTAAGCCCCGCCCCCTCCCCGAGACAGGTGACAAAGTCCAGGTTGCAGGGAGGCGTCTAGCGCCGCTCGGCCGTCTCAGCTGCAAACCTGCTCTTGGTGGCCTCCGCCGGGTGGGGGCGGAGAATCTCCCGCGTAGCTTTTAGCCTGGTCATTCGAGCACTCAGCTGGGAGACCCGGGTTTGATTCCCCGCTCTGCGTGACGGGATTTGAACTGGACTCCGCCCCCTCTCAAGGGAGTGCCCGAACCACTGGGCAACGGGATAGTCTGCATGGCTCCCTCCATCTCTCCTGTGGAAGTTGTGCCACTCTGGATTAAAGCGCGACAGGATCAGAAGGAGAGCAAGCAGGAGAACGACCCTGTCATCCGGCAGCAGGAGCTCTCATAAGGGAAAGTCAGGCCCCAGTGCCCCCCACTCCCACTGCTTCTTTAAAATATTTTCCCAAAGTTTTGACAGCAGAGACTGAGGGAGCCGTATGCCATCCAGGCGTGGAGGGAGTCGAATTTTATCAGTCAATGTCAGTAAATGTCAATTTCACCATCCCCGCACAGCAAAACCGACCAGAAAAGTTATTCCCGCCGATAACAATCCAAATTCCCAGCTAGGCAAAGTAAGGAGCAAAAAAACTGAAGGGGGATCAAATTGTCTTCAGATCTGTTCAGGGCTGTTATACAGAGGACAGTGATCAATTGCTCTCCTTATGCACTGAAGGCAGGACAAGATGTAATTGGCTTCTTCTGTAACGAGAGAGATTTAGGTTTGATATTAGGAAAAACTTTCTAGTTACAAGGGAAGTTAAGCTCTGGACCAGGCTCCAGGGGAGGTTGTGGAATCCCCGTCACTGGAGGTTTTTAAGACCAGGTTGGACAAACACCTGTCAGGGATGGACTAGATTTACTTGGTCCTGCCTCAGCGCGGGGGGCTGGACTCAATGACCTCTCGAGGTCCCTTCCAGCCCGACATTTCTAGGATTCTATGAAGAATCCTGCGTTAATGTGGCTAAAAGACCAGTGTCAAATCCACCCCCCAAAGCTCCTGCAACTGTGAACAGCTAAAAGCGATACCAAATTGAGGGGAGGGGGGGAAATGCTGAACCCCCCCAGGATTGCACTCAACTGCGAAAGTTTCAATCAATCCACATTGGGGGGCAGGGGGGATGCTTAAAAATAAACATCGATTTGTCTGTCAAAATGATCGATTTAAAAACCAAATCGCACTCTGCCGAGTCTCCCCAGAGCTCTGTGGTTAGAGCACTCACCTGAGATCCCCTCTTCAAAGCCCTTCTTTTCAGGCCGGGGGGATTGAACCGAGGTTTCCTCCAGCCAGGGGGCACCAAGGTAGGGCTGTGTTGCAGCCCGATCCGGGAAGCGTGTTGGGAGCTCGCCGGCCGGCTCGGGCCCACAGGTGAGTTCGGCGGGGGAACGTCTGTGTTCCCCCAGGCTGGGGCAGCGCTGTGGGGTTTAGGCATCCGGATGCCGAAGGGAGGGGGCGCTGCAGGTCGCGTGCGCACAGCCGGCCACGCCCAGGGAGCATCTACGGCAGACACTTGGGCGCCGAGGGAACGCCAGTGGGGCCTGGTGCTGGGATTTCGGGGCCTGATGCTGGGATTTCGGGGCCTGACGGGGCAGTGAGGTGCCTATATCCTCTCGGGACCCCGGCCCACGCTACAGACTTGCTGACTGCGGAGATGTGCAGTTCTTGTTTGCCTACTGCTGGTCGGGTAACAATTGAGAGAGCATTGATCCAGTCATTAGATGAGTAATTAATAATGTATTGATCTAGGCATTGGAGTAATTATTATTAATAATATATAATTGATAAAATATTAGTCATTAGCATCATAATTATTAATGGATCCCTCTAGTCAGAGTAATTATTCATGTGATCTATTTATTAATATTTATGACTAGATAAATATACATTAATTATTGCTCGAATGATTAGAGCAATCCACTAATTATTACTCTAATGACAATCATTAATTATATATTAATAATTGACTGACTACATGCATACATTAATAATTATGACTCAATATATTAATTCCTGTAATGATTAGAGCAATCCATTAATATTTAGTACTCTAATGAATACATTATTAATTATTAATGAATACATTAGAGTAATATATAATTACTCTAATGCCTAGCTCATTGCATGAATGATTAATAATTATCACTAATAACTAGATAATTAATGTATTGATCTAGGCATTAGACTCAACTGGTAATTAATGATGTATCAATGCAATCAAATGATTAAGGATTAATCTAGTCATTAATAATTATTAAGGTAGTGCTCTAGTCATTAAGTGGTTACTAACTGCTCATGTATAATTAATGAAGTATTAATGTAAGCATTCCTCACACTAGCTGTGCTTTTGCTCGTCAATCTGCAGTAAGAGAGTATGAAATTATCACCAATTCTTCATAACGTCGTGATCCAGTCATTAGAGTGAGTATTACCAATAACGTAGAGATCCCTAGATTATTAACAGTATTGTAATGTATTGATCTGGGCTTTGGAGTCATCATAATTTGGGTTAATTAATACAGTCAGCTGGGCAGTCGACGAATTCTTAATAATTAATGATCTATTGATCGAAGCGTTTATAGCCACCCTTTTCCCACTTCCCACGTGCTCCCCACGCAGTCGCAACGCCCCCTTAGAGCCGGTCTCTTTCCCTGAGCACCTCTGGTCTGTGCAGCAACCAGCCCGTGCCAGGCACCGCAGCAAAGCCTCCAGCCTTCCCCCAGTCCTGGATCAGAGCCGTCCAACCAGCCCCTACTGCCCGGAGCAGCCAGGAGAACGCTGTGGTGCACCGAAACCTGCTGGGTCTCCCAAGGGTCGTAACGGCCCTGGGCCCCCCTCAGCTGGGATTCCCGGCCCACGCACACGTCCCCAGAGCACCCGTAACCGCCCCCGACATGCTCAGCCGACCGTGGTGCCCGCGGAGTCATGCACCGCGGGGGACGAGCCAAGGGCTAAAGACAGCTCCCGTGTCAGACAGCTGGCGCTTGGCCACAGGCTGCAGATGGGAGGCCAGCCTAGGGTGTGAAACTGGCTTGGGATGGATAGGGAGAGATGCGTGCAGGGACGGATACAGAGAAATGCAGATGGGGATGGAGAGAGGAGAGTTCTGGATCAAAATCACAGACACAACACTAACAAACAAACAGCAAATACACGACCCACCACCAGCAATGTTAGCCACAACTAAACACAGACGCCACAACGCACACACCGGCAACGATAAATATATTTAACAAGAACACAAACCAACAGCAGCCGCAATATGGATACACACAATAAACCACAACAGCAACACGTACCTTGGCAGGCTACCAAGGAGGATAATATAGATCCGTGTACTGGCAACATGAGCTCCTGATAATAGGAACATAGGATAGAGAACCAGGTCACTGGGACCAGTCCCCTGTTATTTCAGCCAGCCCCAGTGAATCATTCCACTCACACATTTATCAACCCTGTTCATAAACGTACGGCCGTCTGCAATTCACAACCGCACAATAAACCCCGACACCCCAGGACGATCAGCAAAGCTGGACATTTTTCATCTAAACTTTTTTTTTTTTGGACAAACCACCATCACCACAACCACCACTTTTGGCTAAATCAAAATGTTTCGAAAAACGTGTCAATTTCAACAACATTTCATTTTGGTTCAACCCCGAATGAAGCGTTTGGCTCATGTGGAAACGTCCCGTTTTTGACGTTTTCGGATTGGTTTGGAGTCCTCGTTCGGAATTTGCATCTGGAAGCTCAGTTCCTTGTTTCTTTAGAGACACATTTCAGTTTCCTTGAAATGGACTATTTTGATTGGCCTGAAATGACATTATTTGGGAATTTTGTTTCATGGGAAATTAAAAAAAAAAAAGTTTTTGTTCCACTTTAGAACAGGAAAAAAATTCAACATTGTAGAACTTCCCACAAAATGGTTCCTGCCCAGATCTACCAAACCCGTGACAAGAAGCGACAACACAAAACTAACAAAATGTGTCACTATTACAACACTTCCCAACAATACGCACATATGCAGTAAACAACAATGCATAACCATATCGCGCGCACACGAACCGTGACAAGAACCAACACACAACCACAAGATGAGAAATCAGTGCATTAAACACAATGCTAGCCACCAATACAGGTACACACACAATAAACGAGAACACACAATTACAACAGCAATGCACACAAATAGTAGCAAGAAACAACTTGGGTAAGGAATGGTGTCCCTGGCCTGTTTGCCAGAGGGTGGAGCTGGACAGCAGGAGAGAGATCACTTGTCTGTTAGGTTCACTCCCTCGGGGGCACCTGGCCTTGGCCACTGTTGGCAGACAGGACACTGGGCTGGATGGACCTTTGGTCTGACCCGGTCCGGCCGCTCTTATGGTCTGATGTTCTTCCAGCAAGAGATAAACAATGATGCAGGTCCACAGTAGCAACAGCCAACCACAACATGTACATACACAATAGACCACAATGCCCTGTGACAATTGGAACAGCAACACACACACTTCTGAACAACGACACCACACACAACCTCAATTGCAATGAATACATTCACAAGAAACAAGGACAAGACCATGGATGCTTAAGTGGCATCACAGCAATTAGGATCCCAGGTCAGATTTCTGAAAGCACTAGGTTCTTGCTGAAATAAAACGGGATTTGGGCCTTGAAACTCACTTTTCAAAGGAGTTCAAAATGCCTCTCTTTCTTCCTTGGAGAAAAAATGAGTTTCAAACTCCCCTTTTTGATTGGGAAAAAAATCAGTTTCAAACCTCCCCTTCTTGCTGGGGGACAAAGTGAGTCTCAAGCCCCTCTCAAATCCCAGCTTTGTCTGCCCACAAATCTGCCACCTTTAAATAATTGTGTTAACTGGATGCCAAACCCCAGTGTGGGTTTTAAGTGTGTTTTAATTTGGTTGAAACTTAAACCAATTCCTAATTGTTTTGAGCTACATCAAAATGAGAATATTACTTAGATTTGAAAAATCCACACCTCGCGTTCACCCCAGGCTACTACCCATGCAGACCATTTCCGTTCGGTCAGTGGATTCAGTCCTAAACAGGACTTTTCTGCAGAAATAATCACGACCTTTCACCCCACGGCTTCTTAACTGATTATAACTGTTGTTATTGCTACCATTAGTGGTTATCTGCATAACAACAGTCGAGTGGGCGGGGCTCCAGACTGGGCGGCAGGACACCTGGGTTCTGCTCCTGGCTCTGTCACAGACTTTGGGCACCTCACTGGCCCCCTCTGGGCTTCAATTTACATAACATAAGAACATAAGAACGGCCGTACCGGGTCAGACCAAAGGTCCATCTAGCCCAGTATCTGTCTACCGACAGTGGCCAATGCCACGTGCCCCAGAGGGAGTGAACCTAACAGGCAATGATCAGGTGATCTCTCTCCTGCCAGCCATCTCCATCCTCTGACGAACAGAGGCTAGGGACACCATTCTTACCCATCCTGGCTAATAGCCATTTATGGACTTAGCCACCATGAATTTATCCAGTCCCCTTTTAAACATTGTTATAGTCCTAGCCTTCACAACCTCCTCAGGCAAGGAGTTCCACAAGTTGACTGTGCGCTGCGTGAAGAAGAACTTCCTTTTATTTGTTTTAAACCTGCTGCCTATTAATTTCATTTGGTGACCCCTAGTTCTTGTATTATGGGAATAAGTAAATAACTTTTCCTTATCCACTTTCTCCACTTTCTCCACATCACTCATGATTTTATATACCTCTATCATATCTCCCCTTAGTCTCCTCTTTTCCAAGCTGAAGAGTCCTAGCCTCTTTAATCTCTCCTCGTATGGGACCCTCTCTAAACCCCTAATCATTTTAGTTGCCCTTTTCTGAACCTTTTCTAGTGCTAGAATATCCTTTTTGAGGTGAGGAGACCACATCTGTACACAGTATTCGAGATGTGGGCGTACCACATTTCCCCTCCAACCCCTTGTCTGTCTCCTATGTAAGATCTTTGGGGCAGGGACGGTCTCTCCCTGTGTGTCTGTGCAGCGCCCGGCACAACGGGGCCCTGAGCTCAGCTGGGGCAGGGACTGTCTCTCCCTGTGTGCCTGTGCAGCGCCCGGCACAACGGGGCCCTGATCTCGGCTGGGGCAGGGACTGTCTCTCGCTGTGTGTCTGTGCAGCGCCCGGCACAACGGGGCCCTGAGCTCAGCTGGGGCAGGGACTGTCTCTCCCTGTGTGGCTGTGCAGCGCCCGGCACAACGGCGCCCTGATCTCCGCTGGGGCAGGGACTGTCTCTCCCTGTGTGTCTGTGCAGCGCCCGGCACAACGGGGCCCTGATCTCCGCTGGGGCTGGGGCAGGGACTGTCTCTCTCTGTGTGTCTGTGCAGCGCCCGGCACAACAGGGCCCTGATCTCAGCTGCAGCTTATACACAAATAAATACATAAATAATAATAAATAATTAGATACATTACTGTAATAGAAACAGTAAATTCTATTATTTATTCTCACCTGTATTGTTCTAGCAAGGTGTTATTTCATTCTCTCTGTTAATATTCCCTTTTCTTTCTACTTTTTTTTTTACTTTTAATAACAGCAGTTGGTTCTAGTTATTCCTAGTTCTATTCATCATTAAGTCTCAATGCTATTAATTGACATTTGCCATCACCACTGACAGGGCTGGTTCTTGGTCCTGTTCCTTTGTACTCATGGCCCATCGGCGCTAGATTTTCTCTCCCCCTTCCTAGTAAGAGAATAAGGATTCTTGTTAACGCTGTTTTAATTGCTAGTAATTAGTTCTCCTTCCTGGGCTGGCCCAGCAGGAGGGCGCTGCCGACCCCCAGAGCAGCTGGCTGGGAGCGGCTGAGTGGGACGCAGGGACCGGTGGAAAAGCAGGAGGAGGAGGGAACCGCTTGGAAGTGGCTGGTTAAAAATGGCTCAGGTCTGAGCCGATACCTGGCGTCTCCCCCACACGCCCCTTTCGGAGCCGTCTGGGAACTTCACAGCCCGAGCGGAACCTGAAATAGCAACACTCGGATGCTGAGCTCAGTTACACCCGTTTTGCTCCAGGGTCACTGGAGATCAGAATCCAGCCTGGACCCCATTGCAGCGGAGTCACTCCGGATTTACGCCGGGCTCACTGAGATCAGAATCCAGCCTGGACTCCATTGCAGCAGAATCACTCCGGATTTACCCCGGGATCACTGAGATCAGAATCCAGCCTGGACTCCATTGCAGCAGAATCACTCCGGATTTACCCCGGGATCACTGAGATCAGAATCCAGCCTGGACTCCACTGCAGCAGAATCACTCCGGATTTACACCGGGATCACTGAGACCAGAATCCTGCCTGGACTCGGGAACTGCGGCGGAGACACTCCGGATTTACACCGGGGTCACTGAGATCAGAAGCCAGCGGAGTTCCACCCCCCCCATCAGAGACCCGGAAGTTTTGGGGTGCCGCCAGATCCCCGCCCTCCCGGATCAAGGTCAAGCCCAAACACGGTACCTTTCCCGGCCGCTCCGATCTTCCGCCTGGCAGACGCCAAACACCATGTAATCCCCTGGAAACCAGGAAGGTGAAAATCCCTCGGCAGGGCAGGAAAAGACACCCGGGTTTTACTCCGCTTTGTAAATCCAGCTTTGCGGGGGAGCCGGCTCCAGAGCTCCGATCCGGAGAGAAAAGCCCCGATCCACCCAGCGGCTCCGAACAATCCCGGAGCCCGGCTCTGCCCAAAGTCCTGCCGCTCCGGAGTCTGCCCAGCTGCTCCCCTGAGCTCATCGGGAGTTTATGCAAATCCGCAGCCTGGTGCCTTCTCCTGGGGCCGGGATTCGCTGGCAGAGGCTGGGCAAAAAGCCCAGAAATCCCCCCCCCCCCCTTTCCACACACACACACCGCCTCCCTCAGCTCTGGAATTAACCCCCCCCCCCAGCTGCTCGCTTCCCACGAGAGGGCCCCTTGGAGGGGGGGCTGTGTCTAGGTATCCTAGGGCCGAAAGGAGGCAGCTCTCCGGGGGGGGAGTCCCTGGATTTCCACCAAGCACAGAAAGGAAAGTGGGGGGGGGGGGGAGGAATCCCAGCTCCGTTGTCAGAGAGCTGTTTGCAAAATCCCCACCTGCTGGCTTGGGAAAAGCAGCAAAGGGGTTTCCTCTCTCTGCTCACCTGCCCAGGGCTAGGATCAAGTGAGTTTCAATTCCCCCCTCCAATGCCAGGATAAAGAGAGTTTCAATTCCTCCCACCCCATGCTAGGATCAAGTGAGTTTGGGTCCCCCCTGCACCCCCACCCCCACCCCCTGCTGGAATCAAGTGAGTTTCAATTCCCCCCTCCAATTCCAGGGTAAAGTGAGTTTCAATTCCCCCCCCCCCCCAAATGCCAGGATAAAGTGAGTTTCAATTCCCCCTACACCATGTTAGGCTCAGGCAAATTTCAATTCCCCCCAGCCCCACCCTCATGCTAGGATCAAGTGATTTTCAAATTCTCCCCTACCCTTGACCTCCCAATTCTGGGATAAAGGGAATTTCAATTCTTCCCTTCCTGTTGTGGAAAAGGAGTGAGTTTCAACCCCAACTCTCTTTCATGCACACACACATGGGTGTACACACACACACACACACACACACTTGCTCCACATGCTAAACAAAGTGTTTCAAATCCACACATTCTTGTCCAGATAAAGTGAGTTTCAAATCCCTCCCAAATGTTATCTGAATGATTGTGGTTTTTGAGGCAAAATAAGGAGTTTCAGTTCTTTCCTCCTGCGAGGAACAAGGTCAGTTATAAATGTCCTCTCCCGCTGGGAAAAAACAAGTTTCAAGTCCATCCTCTGGGGGACAAAATGTGAGTTTCAAATCTTCCCTTTTGACAGGACAAGTGAGGGAAAACCTCCTCGCTTGCTGGAAAAAGAGTTTCATACCCTCCTTTTGCCTGGGGGAAAATGTGAGTTTCAAGTTGCCCCTGTGCACTAGCACTGGCCTCGGTTCTGCCCCAGCCCAAATTCTTGCTACCACTGGGGAAAGAGCCCCCCTCTTTTGCAGCCTTGTTGTGTCACCAAATCACAAGACCAGAATTCAGTACTGCCAGGTCATATCCCCAGCTCTGGGAGGGGAGTGGGGTCTGGAGGGGCTGGAAGCTAGGACTCCTGGGTTCTAGTCCCTGTTCTGGGAACTTTTATATGGAAACTCACATTTTTCCCTCAGCCAAAAAGGGGACATGAGACTCATTTTCCTGCCCCCAGCAAGACAGAAGAGTTGAAAGTCCTTATTCCTCACAAGAGGTGTGATTTAAAACTCACTTTCTCCTAACAAGATGGGGGATTTGGAACTCACACGTTCCCTAAGAAAGGGGGGGACTTGAAACTCACATTTCCTATCACAACTCATTTTCCCAGCCAACAGCTGGGATAGGGAACTCACATTTCCCCAGTAACTGGACATGGCTTCGCAACTCATTTATTCCCAGCAAGAGTCAACGGCCAGAGTCAACGTCTGTGAGAGCTGAGCTCAAGGTACATGGTGTGAATCACACAGGAGTCAATCTTCGGATATCCTGGCTCCTGCTGGCCCTTCAGTTTGGCTTTGATCCACCCTCCAGGCCTCACGTGGCTTTGGGGACAGGAAAATAGCAAGAGTGAAAGTTGGAATTAGAAAGCACAAGAGCAGAGGAGGATTTCCCCTAGAGCCAAGGGGGCCTTTCCCCTCTAGGGGACACCAACTCGGACCCAAACTGGCTGGCTCAGGAGGACAGGGAATGGGGCAGGGGCCTGTCCCCTCTAGGGGACGCCGGCTACCATCTGTCCCCAGGGCAGGGACTGGCTGGCTCAGGGGGGCAGGGAATGGGACATGGGGCCCGTCCCCTCTAGGGGATGCTGGCTCTGATCTGTCCCCAGGGCAGGGACTGGCTGGCTCAGGGGGGTGGGGAATGGGACATGGGGCCTGTCCCCTCTAGGGGACGCTGGCTCTGATCTGTCCCCAGGGCAGGGCCTGGCTGGCTCAGGGGGGCAGGGAATGGGACATGGGGCCTGTCCCCTCTAGGGGATGCTGGCTCCCATCCGTCCCCAGGGCGGGGACTGGCTGGCTCAGGGGGGCGGGGAATGGGGCAGGGGCCTGTCCCCTCTAGGGGGCGCCGGCTCCCATCTGTCCCCAGGGCAGGGATTGGCTGGCTCAGGGGGGCGGGGAATGGGGCAGGGGCCTGTCCCCTCTAGGGGGCGCCGGCCCTGATCTGTCCCCAGGGCAGGGACGGGCTGGCTCAGGGGGGCAGGGAATGGGGCATGGGGCCTGTCCCCTCTAGGGGGCGCCGGCTCTGATCTGTCCCCAGGGCAGGGACTGGCTGGCTCAGGGGGGCAGGGAATGGGGCATGTCCCCTCTAGGGGGCGCCAGCCCCGATCCGGCCCCAGGCGGGGGAGGCGGCAGGTTTGAAGAGACAGATTTCTTCCAGGTCCCCAGCCAGGTGCGGGGGACGAGCTGGGACCTCCAGCGGGTTGGAAACCACCTTTCACAGCAGGCGGCTGCGGAGGCAGGTCCGGGCCCTGGCGCTGGGGTGACTCAGAGCAGGGCGAGGCTGGGGGCGGGCGGAGGGAAACGGTGATTTTGGGGCCAATGTCTCCCCCCATCCCGCGAGGTGGGAAATCTTGGCCCCGGCTTGCGGAGGCCTGGGGAAACCCGGGGCACGGCCACGCTAAGCCAGCCAGGGAGGAAGAGAGGAGAGAAGGGAAGAGAAAGGGCCCGGAGAGCCAGGGGGACCGAGGGAGAAGAGGCGGGAGGCAGGGGAGGGCGAGAAAGGGGGGGATGAGCGAGGGCTGGGGGAAGAAAGAGACAAACAGCGGGAGGGAGGCGCTGAGACTTGTGCCGAGCTGCCAGGAGACGCCGCCCCACGTGTGGCAGATACTCCTGCCCGGCCCTGTCTGGGCACGTTGGCGCTGGGCACCCAGCCTGAGACGCCCGTTCCCCTCCCGTGTCATCCCTGGGAGCCCTCCTGCCAATGGCGGGGGGGGGGGCGTTCCTAGGGAAGGAGAGGAAAAGTGGGGAGAGGCAGGGTTAAATGGGGGTTGGTTGACAAGGAGGTCACACACACACCCCAGCCCAGACAGGGAAACAATAAATAGGAATAGAACCCAGGAGTCCTGACGTGCAGCCCCCAGCCCCCCGTCACTCTAACCACCAGACCCCACTCCCCTCCCAGAACTGGGGAGAGAACCCAGGAGTCCTGGCTCCCAGCCCCCACCTCTAACCACTAGACCCCACTCCCCCCTAGACCCAAGGAGAGAACCCAGGAGTCCTGGCTCCCAGCCCCCACCTCTAACCACTAGACCCCACTCCCCCCTAGACCCAAGGAGAGAACCCAGGAGTCCTGGCTCCCAGCCCCCACCTCTAACCACTAGACCCCACTCCCCCCTAGACCCAAGGAGAGAACCCAGGAGTCCTGGCTCCCAGCCCCGCCCCCATCAGCTCTCCATAGGACACCTGCCATCCCAGCCAGCCCCCAGTGCCCTCCGGGCCCGAGTTGGCCGGTTCTCACCTCAGAGCCCTGGCCTTGTGGCCGGCAGCCGCAGCAGGGAGACCCTGGGCTGAACAGGCCTGGGCAAGCCAGCGCCCCTCGGCCCCTAGGGCGGGGCTCGATTCTGGCGTCTAAGCATCCCAGCCAGGGGCAACATCTGCCCCCCTCCCAGACCAGCACCCCCTGCGCCGGGGGCTGTACACCCCCGGAACACCAATCTCGCCTGCCCTGGAGAGCAGAGGGTTAATCTGGAGGCTCCGGCAGCGCTGGGGGGGTTGGGATCAGGTGATGGGGGGGGCTGGGTTTGCGGGGGGGGGGGATTAGCCACTGAGCCATGATGCCATGAAAAGCGGGTTTCCCAGAATCCCTTGTGTCCCAGACACGGCGGCTTTGTGCTGAGATTTCAATGGGCTCAATAGAACAAGGGGCATGAATAGCCCAGCGGGCCTTGCTGTGCTGCACCCACAGAACGGGGGGGCAGGGCTAGCAGGGGCTGCGGGTCGGGAGTGAGGGGCACCGGTAGAGCTGGGGGGAGCCCAGGGCCGGGCTAGCAGGGGCTGCGGGTCGGGAGTGAGGGGGACCGGCAGAGCTGGGGGGGGGCGGGGCTGGGCGGGGGGGGGCTGGGGGGGGGGGGGGGCAGGGCTAGCAGGGGCTGAGGGTCGGGAGGGAGGGGCACCGGTAGAGCTGGGGGGAGCCCAGGGCCGGGCTAGCAGGGGCGGCGGGTCGGGAGTGGGGGGCACCGGTAGCGCTGGGGGGAGCCCAGGGCCGGGCTAGCGGGGGCGGGGGGGCGGGAGTGGGGGGCACCGGCAGAGCTGGGGGGGGGGCAGGGCTGGGCTGGCAGGGGCTGCGGGTCGGGAGTGAGGGGCACCCGCAGAGGCACCGACATTCCCCCTTATCACTAGCCAGCTCCCAGGCTGCCTCCCCCAGAGGCCCAGAGCTGAGTCAGATGCGAGATAAGCGCTGCTGGTGCCAGTTTGCAGGAGGCAGCAAGATCATCCCCCAGCCAGGGATGAGAGATGTTCCCCCCCCCCACAGGTCCCTGAGCCAGCCATGGGAGCCGGCGCCCCCTAGAGGCGAAGGTCCTGGCACACGGCAGGTTAATAGGAATTGGGCCCTCCCTGAGCTGTTTGCTTAGGGCCTGTCCCGGCTCCGCCCTGGGCACCTTTGCCAACAAAGCCAGGGAAGGTGCCGGGTTTGGTGGCAGGCGTGTGTGGCCCCATCCCCAGCAGGTGCGATCTCCCGGCTGCCGGCCCGGTGGAGTGGGGCAGGGAGCAGCGCGGTGCAAGGGGACAGCTGGGTCTGTTTCCAGGCTCCCCCCAACCACCGCTAGTGATAGCAGTAAGTCTGGGGCGGGATTTTAACACACATCCCTCCCCCACTGGAGGGGAAGACTTGGGCAGGTGCAGAATACAGCCTGTGCTAACAAAGTGGGGAGGAATTCAACACTCACATTGTCCCTGTGGGAGGATTTGAAACAGTCTTTTGTCCCCAAGAAGAGAGGTGGGGGGCTCTCTAACACTCATTTAGTTCTTCCAAGAGGAGGGGTATTTGAAACTGACCTTTAACCCAGGAAGAAGGGCAGGGGTGGATTTGAAACTCACTTTATCCTAGCATGAGGGCAGGACTAGAAACTCACTACTCTCTCTAGCAGGAAGAGGGAGGAGGGTATTTGAAACCGACTTTTAACCCAGCGAGAAAGGGGATTTGAAACTCATTTTACCCTGATATGAAGGGGTTGGGGAGATCAGAGAGCTAAAACCCTGCAAGAATTTTTAAATAAAAGATGCAAGGGGGAGATTTTGACCCAGATTTGGGGGAGGGAGGCTCACACCCCACGTCCCTCCAGCGCGGGGTGGGGGAGAACCTTTCAGCCCAGGGATTCGAAACTCATTTTTCCCAGCCAGAAGGGGAGACCTTGAAGCAGAAAAGGAGCGAGAGATACAGCAGCCGACAGACACCGCCCCGATTCCCTGTGGCCGAGCACAGCGCTGATTTCTCTCTCTCTCACGCGCCCACAGATCCGCACCGTCCCCAGACAGCGGGAGCGGCCCGAGCTCATTAGTTCTCGCTCCACATCTGTGCCCATCTCCACGGGGACACATGCGACCGGTGATGGGGGGGCAGATAATGAGCTACCCAGGCACCCCCCAGCTCCATCAGCTCTCCTCACTCCCGCCCCGCAGCCCCCTGCCCCCCAGCCCCCCTGCCCCCCAGCCCCGGCCTGTCCCCTCGCAGCTCTGCTGGTGCCCGGTGATGCCAGCACTGGGCCCGGGGCAGGGCCCAGCCCGAGCAGGGCGTGGGGAAGAGGCGGCAGCCGGGGGCCCTGCCTGACAAGTGGGTTTTTATCAGCAGAGATTCCTGGCTGCTGGAGACGGTTAAATATAGACACAGGCTGGGGGGAGGGGGAGGCGATTTGGGGATAGACAGAGACACAGACAGATGCCTACACAGAGACACACACACACACACACACACACAGAGCTGAGATCATTTCTTTCCAACCCCCATCTCAGTCACTTTCTCCTTCTCTATTTTCCTTCCCAAGTTTCTGGTTTGTCCGGTTTTTCTGCTCAGGTTGAGTCAGACACACACACACACACACATACACAGTAACAGAGATGCACAAGGAAATGCACACCCTCACACTGCAACACAAGGAGATATGCGCAACGCACCACTCAACACAAAGGAAACATAGGCAGTGGACCACAAAGAGGCGCACAAGCCAACACACACAGAGACACACCATGGACCACAGCGATGCGGCAGGAAATGCACACCCACTGCCAAAGATGCGCAATGCAACACACAGTGCGACACACGGGTACCCTGCAACACAGAGGCACAAGGACACACAGACCCACAAGGCAACAACCACATACACTGGAACACAAAGATAGGCAGGGACACACACACCCCTTGCTCCCATGATCCACAGCTCCAGCTGGGGCAGGCAGCTACAGGCTGCACACCCACACAACACACACATTCAAGGCCACCAACTTCCCAGGCAGCATTCCAGATCAGGGCACCTAGAACCTGTTCTAGAACCCAGGATGGGCAGGTTCCGGATTCCTACCA
Organism: Platysternon megacephalum; assembly: GCA_003942145.1. Taxonomy (NCBI): domain Eukaryota; kingdom Metazoa; phylum Chordata; order Testudines; family Platysternidae; genus Platysternon; species Platysternon megacephalum. Next base: position 107,633 of record QXTE01000591.1, read on the forward strand.
GATCCAGTCCAGGTTTTCCCTCCCACCGAGCTTCAGAGAGAGACCTGTTAGGGTCGGGCAGGTGGGGGATTAAAGGAAACCCCGGCACCGGATCTCCCCATCCCTGGAATGGACTCACCTCTGCCCCACCCCCGCTCTCCTGGAGGGGGGCTGTTCGCAGAAGCTCCCCGCCCCCCCCCCTTGGGGTCTGCAGCCACCATTAGCAAGGACTCGTTCATCCATTATTCACCAGCCAGGCTGTGAAATGAGCCCCCCACGGGAAGTGGGGGAGCTGGTGAATTATTCAGAGGCCCCAGGAAAGCAGCTGCCACCGATCAATGAACTGGCCTGGGGCGGGGAAGGGGCCTGGGACACAGATGCAGCCCCGCGCCATTCCCTTCCAGTGGGGAAACTGAGGCACGGGGCCACACCACCCACTTTCCCCCAGGGATAGAACCCAGGACTCCTGGCTTCCTTCCCCCCACCCCACTGCCCTCCCAGAGCTGGGGACAGAACCCAGGAGTCCTGGCTCCGCTAACCCATATCGCTCACTCCCGCGCTGGGCCTGGAACCCAGGAGTCCTGGGGGACCTTGCTGAGCTGTGGAATTTGGCCACAGAAGGCAGCGGCTCAGAGATCCAGGCCACATCGATGCCTGTGAAATATTTTGCCCCGTGTGTGAAATTTCTCACCCCCGCCCTGTGATATTTACACGGGCTCTTTAGCACGGCAGTGCAAAGGGGTCTGGATCCACCTGGGGGGCTCTGATCTCCCCCCCACACACAGACACTGAACTGCATGATGGGTAATCAATGTAAGGCAACCACATTACCCCAGGGTACCCCAGCTCGGGGAGGGGAGGGGGGCTGAGAGCCAGGACTCCTGGGTTCTCTCCCCAGCTCTGGGATGGGAGGGTGGGCTGGTGGGTTAGAGCAGGGGGAGGGCTGGGAGCCAGGACTCCTGGGTTCTCTCCCCAGCTCTGGGAGGGGAGGGGGGGCTGGTGGGTTAGAGCAGGGGGGCCCAGGACTCCTGGGTTCTCTCCCCGGCTCTGGGAGGGGAGGGGGTGCTAGTGGTTAGAGTGGGGGGGGGGGGCTGGGAGCCAGGACTCCTGGGTTCTTTTCCCAGCTCTGCCCCTAGTGCTCAGGCAGCCCTGGAGGGTTAATATAGAGAGGAGCCCCTCCCCCAAGAGCCCTAATGGGAATCTAATTGAGCAGGGATGGGATCGATCAATGGAGCTGCCAATAACGCCCCTTCTGCATCAGCAGATCCCCGGAGCAGGTGATGAGCCGCTGCCCCCCTCCCCCCCCCCTCCTCCCACACACAGACCCCAGCACCAGCTCGGCCACAGAGACAGTCGCTTTCCCCTCTTCACTTCATGGCAGAGCAGCAGCCAAGGGGTTAACCCAGCCTCCAGCCCTAAAGGCCAGGGGGGCAGCTGGCTCCATCCTGCCCCCTTGAGCCTGGAGGGGTGAGAAGCAAGTTAGACCCCACTCGCCTCCCAGAGGCAGAACCCAGGAGTCCTGGCTCCCAGCCCCGGCCCCCCTGCTCCCTTCCCAGAGGCAGAACCCAGGAGTCCTGGCTCCCAACCGCACCCCCCCCCTGCTCTCTTCCCAGAGGCAGAACCCAGGAGTCCTGGCTCCCAGCTGCACCCCCCCTGCTCCCTTCCCAGAGCCAGAACCCAGGAGTCCTGGCTCCCAGCCCCGGCCCCACTCTAACCACTAGACCCTGCTCCCTTCCTAGAGCCAGAACCCAGGAGTCCTGGCTCCCAGCCGCGCCCCCCTGCTCTAACCACTAGACCCTGCTCCCTTCCCAGAGCCAGAACCCAGGAGTCCTGGATCCCAGCCCTGCCCCCGACTCTAGCCACCAGTGGAGGGGGCCGGGAATGGATGAGCGGTGACCTAATGACTCATTTGCAGCAGTGACCTTTGCATCCTCCAATGCAAACAAGAGCTTAGGCTAAAAATAGTGTGTGTGTGTGTGTGTGTGTGTGTGTGAGTGAGTGAGAGAGAGAGAGAGCGAGAGAGAGAGAACAGGGCCCAGTTTGGGGGCCAGCAATGTAATGAAGTCACCCCAGCTTTGAATGCCCCTCACTCCCGACCCGCAGCCCCCTGCTCTCCCAGCCCCGGGCTCCCCCTACCTCTGCCGATGCCCCTCACTCCCGACCCGCAGCCCCCTGCTCTCCCAGCCCCGGGCTCCCCCCACCTCTGCCGATGCCCCTCACTCCTGACCCGCAGCCCCCTGCTCTCCCAGCCCCGGGCTCCCCCCACCTCTGCCGATGCCCCTCACTCCCGACCCGCAGCCCCTGCTCACCCAGCCCTGGGCTCCGAATGATTATCCGTGTTTTCGCCTCCCTACCACAAATAAATGTGACTAAATCAGCTTTGCTTCCAGCCGCTATTGATCCCTGCAAAGAGGAAGCCATCGATTTCCTAGCAGATCAGAACTGGGGGGAGACCTGGGTCCGTCTGGTTCTCTGTCCCCCTAGGGGCGAGCGCCTTGCGCTGCCCTCCCGGACGCCTGGGTCCCATTCCCCACCCCAGTCTCTCCCGCGGGGACAGGGATCCTTCCCCCAAACAATGCGCTGGTCCCATCANGCCCCCCTGAGCCAGCCAGTCCCCACCCTGGGGCTGGGTGGAGCCGGCGCCCCCTTGAGGGGACAGGCCCCATGTCCCATTCCCCACCGCTCTGAGCCAGCCAGTCCCTGCCCTGGGGCCGGGTGGGAGCCGGCGCCCCCTTGAGGGGACAGGCCCCCTGTCCCCTCCTCCGTGCCCCCCCCCGAGCCAGCCAGTCCCCCCCCCGGGGCTGGGTGGGAGCCGGCGCCCCCTAGAGAAGACAGGCCCCTGCCCCCTTCCCTGCCCCCCTGAGCCAGCCAGTCTCTCCCTTCCCCCCCCACCCCACCCCGCCACCCACCTTCCGGGGTGTAGCTGTTGCTCCAGCTGTTCCCTGTTGTCTCTCAGGGACAGCTGTAGAGGGATGAAGGTGGGGGGGAGGTGGGGGGCGCAGGGAGCAGCTGTGGGTTGATGGAAACAGCTGGGGTGGGGGTGGGGGAAAAGCCCTTTCCTCTGATCTGACCAAGCCCAGCCCACAGACTCAGCGTGGGAAAAGAACCCAGGAGTCCTGGCTTCCCCCCTCCCCACCCCGCCCCATGCCTCTGCCCAGCACAGCACCCCCTAGCACTGCCCTGGGGTCAGCACCACCTCCCCCGCCCCTCCCCTCCCCATTCTGCACTGACACTGATCGGTTCTTAAATGCCCCCGTTTGTTTCCCAGCCCAGGCGTGAATGTCACGGGCGGGCCCGCAAGCGGCTCCCTGGGGGGAGACCAGCTGAGGCTGAAGCTGCCGGGTCATCCATTAGCCAAGGTCCCTTGGGCCCCCTAAGGGGAACGGGCTGCCTAGAAACAGCAGGTGCCTGAGTCAGAGCTGGGGAGAGAACCCAGGAGTCCTGGCTCCCAGCCCCCCCCCCCCTCTAACCACTAGGCCCCACTCCCCTCCCAGAGCTGGGGAGAGAACCCAGGAATCCTGGTCCAACCCCAGGCTCCAGAGAGACCAGCTGAGTCAGGGAATGGGACAGTTCCTGGGGGTCCCATCCCCTTTGCAGGCCCCGGGCGCTCATTGGCTGACAAGCTAATTATGTCTCTGGTTCCCAGCCCGGGCTCTGGGCTCCCCTCCCCGCCCCCCCGCCTGCCAGGGCGGGGACCCTTTAAGAGCCGGCTCTGCGCCCACTCAGCCGGCAGGATAATTTGTGCCTCTGTGGAATTCCTGCCCCATGACAAGGCCCCGCTCCCCGTGGGATTATGGAGCCAAGGATCTAGGGAAGGGAGCGGGGGCTAGTGATTAGAGCAGGGGGGGCTGGGAGCCAGGACTCCGGGGTTCTCTCCCTGGCTCTGGGGGGGGGGGGGGGGCTGTGGGGGGGGGGGGTGGGGGGTCAGAGCAGGGGGGGCTGGGGGCGAGGACTCCTGGGGTCTCTCCCTGGCTCTGGGACGGGGGGGGAGGGGGGCCTCGCGGGGCAGAGCAGGGGGGGCTGGGAGCCAGGATGCCTGGGTTCTCTCCCAGCTCTGGGGGGGGGGGGGGGGCTGGGAGCCAGGACTCCTGGGTTCTCTCCCTGGCTCTGGGAGGGGAGGGGGGTCTCCCGGGGCACAGCAGTGTCTCATGGGGAGGAGCAGGTGGCTTGTCCCCCTTCAGTGAAGATTTGTGCCCACGTTGGCCCCTTGCCCAAAGGCCGGGGCTGACTCATGGCCTGGGCAGGGATGTTTCTCCGCTGGGGTCATGGGAGCGGACGGGGTGGGAAATCGGAGTTGGCCTCGGCTGGCTGGGCCCCGGGGAGGGGGGTACCCAGGAGCCCCTGGGTCAGATCCAGGTCGGGGGCAGGGAGTGGGGGGGACTGGCCCGGCCCATTTCCAGCTGGCCAGTTCTGCAGCAGTGGAATATCTACCTCCCCTCCCCCCATCCAGCCCCCCCCCAGCATGGGGGGGTGGAGAGGGGGCGGGGCGGTGGGACACCCTACCTGGCAGCCTCTTCCCAATAGGGAATTTACCAAGCAGCCGAAAGGTTCTAGCTCGAGGTTGACCCCTGGTGGCCGGAGCAGGTAGCGCCGCCACATCTCCATAGCTCACTTTTTCAAACCCCCAGACTCCTCTCCCCCACCTGCTGGGATCAGACCCCTGGGTCCATCCGGCCCGTATCCAACCTCAGACAGTGGACAGCGCTTAGGGTGACCAGATGAGAGGAAGAAAATATTGGGACACTGGGGAGGGGGGTCCGCCGGCAGAGAAAAACAAAACAAAACACCAGTGCTGCCGGCGGAGCGAAATATCGGGACAAATTGCGTCCCGGCCAAAGATTGATCGGGACACGGGACAAACAGCTAAATATCAGGACGGTCCTGATTTTATCGGGACGTCTGGTCACCCTACCAGCACGGATAGTTTTATGCTAAGGTCTAGAGCCCCCATGATGCAGCTGGCCAGTTCTGCAATCATGGAATCTATCCATCCCCATCTGCCCCCTTCATCTATCCCCTGCCCACCCCCACCATCCCTCTCTGTATCTTGGCGTTAATCTCTTCCCATCACCGCCACACCCTTCCAGTGTCAGCCATATGCCCCCTTTCTTTTGACACTCCATTTTTGAGCCCATGGCCTCATGTGGCAATGAGTTCCACAGGCTACACACCAGGGACCAAACAAAGCCAACCCATGGGGACCAGAATGCCCCAGGGCAGGAGAACCAAGCCAGCAACACCAGGGCTGAGAGGGCAACCCCCAGGGAGGGTTAACTGGGGGACAGGGTATGGCTGGAATTGGGGTTATTCTCCATCCCGTGCGGGAGGAACCATGGGATCAGGAGAAGGAGGAAACGAAAGAACAACACGCACAACCCCGGGGGGGAAGGAGAACAACACAAGGATGGACAGGACCAAGGGAACTAGTTATTACGTGACAATGGCCAATCTGTGAGGGCAGGACAATGCCAGGCCAGGCCTGGGCTGTTTCTTATTGGTCAGTCCCAAGTTGAATTGGGCGGAGCTAGTGGAAGTGCTTAGCATGCTCATGTAGTTGAATTCAGCTCTCTGGATAAAGCCAGTTATCAATACGCTCTGGTTTATTATTCTACTGTGTGTTATTGGACATGATACTACACAATAAATCTTATTTAGTGTACTATGAGTAACGTGTTGTCGAATGAGACAATATACTAATATTGGAATGTACTATTGCTAGATTATATTCACAGTACCTCTTATTACCATGTATTTTATTACTACTAATTCATTTACTGACATCAACTTACGTGTTATTAATTGAAATCCACTGCTGAGAAGTACAATATGGGAACTAGGCATTATTATATTTATATCATACTTTACTATTGATATCATCTTGATAGTACATCTTATTACTAAGTATTAATTATTTTACTACCATTAATTTATTGAGACCCACTGATGAAAAGCACTCTATGAGAGCTAGGTAATGTATTCATATTATAACATTTTTATTATATTGTGCATTTATATTATAACATTACACTATTTTATATGTATGATATTATTATTATTTGATTATATTAAGAGCTACCGAGGGAAAGCGTTATAGGACAACTAGGAATTATTATACTATTGTGTTTAGATTGTAATATACTAGTTTATGATGCTATATTTATAGTACATCTTAGTAATAAGTATGAATTATTTTCTTAATACTAATTTATTAAGATCTACCGATGAAAAGCACTACATGAATGCTAGATTGTATGTATTATTAGCATTATTAATACTTGACATTCACACTCATTTATTATTTTTGCCTCCTATCAAAAATCCCTCCAATCTCAACCGGCCTGGCCTCTGTGTATGGGGTGGGGGACTGAATTCAGCTAATGCCCCCATCCCTGTTAATAAACTAAATGTACCCCAGTGACACTCCCCCCCCCCCCCCCCAAAAAAAAAAACCCAGATCTAAGTGTGGCTGCAAAATCCCTCCCCCTCTTGCACCAGCCCCAAGAATTTGCAAGAGCAACCCCTTGTGCCCTGGGGGAAGGGGAAGCAAGAACTGAAGTCAGGTCACCTGGAGGAGTGAGAGCACAGTGTGTGTGACTCACTAGAGCCCCGGGCCCCCAGTCACAGAGCAGGACCCCGCTGTGTCAGGCGCTGTACAAACACAGAACAAAAAGACCCAGCGAGCCGCCAGTCCACGCCCCAGCCTCCAGTGGTCAGGAGCTACCCGGGAGCTCGTCTCTGCAGACTGCGGGGGATGTGGAGATGGAACGGCGCGGTGCCTGGGAACCGCAAGGCGCTGTGCCTCGCTGGCGACGAGCCCCACGGCTCAGGGGTGAGCGGGGGTCTGCTGGGAGCTGGAAAGGGGGCTGCTATACGCCAGTCTGCAGAGGGTGACAGGAGCGAGCACGAAGGGGCCCCCGGGTTGGAAGCGGGTCCTCGGGGCGTCCCTCAGTGGGATCTGCTACATGGAGGGACACGGCAGCACCCGGGAGTTTCCAGGGCGCACCTGGGGCTCAGAGAGGGACAGAGGGGAGCCGGGCAGTGGGTGGACTGAGAACGAAGGGCCACTAGATGGCAGCAGAGGATCAGAAATGGGGGGGGGCTCTGAGTACAAAGTCTAGATCCCCCCCTCTGCCTGTCCAGCCCCCCCCCACCCCTCTTCCCTCCCTGCATCCAGCCCCCCAACCCTCCTTCTGCCCAGCCAGCCCCTCATCTCCCTCCCTCCCTCCAGCACCCCCACACCCCTCCTTCTGCCCAGCCAGGCCCCCCCACCCCTCCTTCCCTCCCTGCATCCAGCCCCCCACCCCTCCTTCTACCCATCCATCCAACCCCTCACATACCCCATCACTCCCTCTGCCTGTCCAGCCCCCTACACCCCCTCTCCATCCACCCCCTAGGCCTCTCTCTATCTATTCTCCCCCACCTGGGGTGATAACTGGCCCGACACACGTCCACGAATTGCGAGCTGAGCTGTAGAGAGGGGGTGAGTGTCACAGGAGCCTGGCACCACGAATACAGAAGGGAAACGGAAACACTGAAGGAGTCCGAACGAGGAGGCCTCGGCTCTCACCCAAGGGCCGTGCTGAGATCATGCCCCTAAGTGGTGGCATCCTCTCCCCCCACGTGTCCTTTTCCACCCCTCTTCTCTTTCCCCTCGTCTCTCCCCCCTTTTGCCTCCTGTCTAAGGAGCGTCTGGTGCAGCCGGCCAGGCCTGCACCCTGGTCAGAGCCTGCGTGCAGAGAAGCAACGGAAGCAATGCTCTAACCAGCCCAACGTGGGATGAGTTTGCCAGGTCTCCACGCGGCTGCTCAGACCGTGCGCTGGGCCTGCATTTCTCCAGCCGCCAGGTCACAAGCGAGAGTCAAAACATAAGAGAACATAAGAACGGCCAGACTCGGTCAGACCAAAGGTCCATCCCGCCCAGTGTCCTGTCTGCCGACAGTGGCCAATGCCAGGTGCCCCCGACGGAATGAACAGAACAGGTCATCATCAAGTGATCCATCCCCTGTCGCCCATTCCCAGCTTCTGGCAAACAGAGGCTGGGGCCACCATCCCTGCCCAGCCTGGCATTGAGGGACTTATCCTCCATGAATTTATCTAGTTCTTTTTGAACCTTGTTATAGTCTTGGCCTTCACAACATCCTCTGGCAAGGAGTTCCACAGGTCAACTGTGCATTGTGTGATGAAATACTTTTTTGTTTGTTTTAAACCTGCTGCCTATTAATTTCATTGGGTGACCCCTAGTTCTTGTGTTATGAGAAGTAGTAAACAACACTTCCTTATTCACTTTCTCCACCAGTCATGATTTTATAGACCTCTATCATATCCCCCCTTAGTCATCTCTTTTCCAAGCTGAACAGTCCCAGTCTCATTAATCTCTCCTCATACGGGAGCCGTTCCACACCCCTAATCAGTTTTGTTGCCCTTTTCTGACCCTTTTCCAATTCTGAGACAGAGACAGAAGCAGCGTTTTGCATGGCTGCTGCTGTTCTCTCTCCTTGTGCGTGTGTCTGGCTTGGTTCGTCTGCTAGAAAATGGGACCGGACTTTAACCGCAGCAGCAAGGTCACATTCTTCTGTGTTCCCCAAGAGAACAGTCACGCCCCTCCCCAGGACACTGCAAATCACGGGGCTTTCCTGCTCAGACCTCCGGGCTGTAGCCCACGAAAGCTTATGCTCAAATAAATTTGTTAGTCTCTAAGGTGCCACAAGTCCTCCTGTTCTTAAAACCAGGTGGGTTATAGGACAGCCTCATTTAGTGCTGTACGTTGCCAAGGCTTGAACCGTTTTTTCTTCTTCTCTGTAGCTTTGACAACAAGTTAACAAAAATGCCGGGTGTTTGCCAGAGCGCTGAGCAAGCGAAAGTCTCTGCTACCAAACCCCGAAGCCTGTCGGATACCGGTTCCGCAGGAATTCAGTTACAGGGGCATTTCTGGGCCCCCTATATTCCATCTAAAACACATACAACAAACCTTTTCTTTCCAGCTAGCCTCCATCCATCTCTCCATCCCCCCATATCGCCCCCCCTTCCCATCCATCCACCCACCCCCTCCCCACGCCTTCCCGTCCATCCATCGGCTCCCCACGCTCCCTTCCCACCCATTCATCCACCCCCCCACACCACTTCCCATCTCTCCATCCCCCCATATCGCCCCCACACCCATTCATTCCCCCCACACCCTTCGCATCTCTCCATCCCCCCATATCGCCCCCCCTTCCCATCCATCCACCCACCCCCTCCCCACGCCTTCCCGTCCATCCATCGGCTCCCCACGCTCCCTTCCCACCCATCTCTCCATCCCCCCATATCGCCCCCACCCCTTCCCATCCCACCTTCCCACCCACCCCTTCCCACCCATCCACTCCCCCCCACCCCCACACCCCTTCCCACCCATCCATCTACACCCCCCCACACCCCTTCCCATCTCTCCATCCCCCCATATCGCCCCCCACCGCAGGCTGTCCCTGCCCTGGTCCCCAGCGGGCTGGTCTCTCTATGGGGTGTCACTTCCCATCGCATTTCCTCACTTCACATACACTGACCAGCCCAGCTCCCGCCAGAGCGGGGGGGGGGAGAAGAGGGGGGCGGAGCCCCTCCAGCCACGCGTCCCCCAATCACAGCCTGCCCTTCCTGTCGGCCAATCAGGAGGCTGGGTCAGCCAGCCAATGGGAGGAGAAGGCCGTGCATGCTATTAGAGCTCGCTCTCTCCCGGCATGCTGTGCGGCACGGACAGCCATGGAGCCGGCTCGGGGGGTGCCCAGGGGGCTGGGAGGATCCGCTGGCATCCTGGCCCGGGGCAGGGGGCACCGGCTCGGGACGGGGCTGGCCCGGCAGCGGGGAGCCTGGGGACTGGTACGTGAGCGGCCGCCCTGAGCGAGAGCAGCGGGGTGAGTGGTTTGCACCGGGGGGAGGTGCGCACTAGATCCCGGCTGTGCTAGGCGCTGCACAGGCGCAGAACAAGGAACGCACCCCCCCCACGGCTGGCGGCTCCGGGACTGGTCATGGTCCCGGTCCACGGTGCCCCCCCCCCCTCCCCCTCCCGCGCCAGCCAGGGCTCCAGGCAGAGTGTCCCCGGGCTGGGATGTGAGAGCTGCAGGCTGCACAGATCTTGTATGGACAATGCTGGGGGTGTGTTGTGTTAAATCCTGTTGCCGGGCAGTTGAGTTCTTGCGTGGGCAATGCTGGGGTGTGTGTTGTGCACGAGGCGCGGGGGGGGGGGGGGGGGGNGGTCCTGTCCCCAGTCTCTAAGGTCCTGCAGGCACGCGGCTGGCTGGGTGTGTTGTGAATAAGAGTGCAGCTTTGTGTCAGATCGCGCTGCATGCAAAGACAATATTCTGTGTGCATGGGGGTGGTGAATGCACAAGTACACACACACACACACAGCTGTGTCTCACTTCGCTGGCAGACTGTGTAAGGTCTCCTCAATGATTTGTGTTGCGGGTGGGCCTGGTTCAGTCATTCAGATTAAGGGGTTTGTTGACTCCCAGCGGTTGTGCGTTTTAACGCAAACCAGTGCAGAGAAACCCCTGCAGTGCCAAGGGTTCAGGGTTGGGGTGTTGCATACAGGTGCGCATGTGTTAGGTGTAGGATTGTGTGTTGTGCTATCAGATCTGCCTGTGGCTGTGGTTATGGTTGTGAGTGGGTTGTTTGCAGGGGTGGAGAAGTGGGTGTGTACTTGTGTTTAGGGATGGGTTTGTGCATATGCAAGTATGTTGTGTGTCTATTGTGCAATTGTGTGTCTATGAATGTGTTATGTCTGACTGTATTGCACATCCATATGTGAACACCTGTCTCTCATTGGTTTTATATATGAATGGCTGTAGGTTATGGGTGTGATTGTGTGTTGTGTACACAAGTCTGTACTGGTGTACGCATTGCTGTGCATACAGGTTGTGCACATGGTGGACGTTGTGTCTATGATCATGTGTTGTGGGTAGGGACCCGTGTGTCACTGGGGCTGTGGTTGGTGGTGGGTTGTGCAGGAGGGTTGAGGGGATGCATGTGAGCATTGTGGTTGTGTGCACATTGTGTGTGGGGGTCAGTGTGGTGTCTATGGGCTGTGGTTGTGTGCATGTGTTTACAGACAGGTGTGTGTGTCCACGTGCTGTGGCTGGGTGAGCGAGTCCATCTGGGTAAGTGCTCCTAACGGGGTGTGTGTGTGTGTGTGTAAGGGACAGGGATGCCCCATGGGCTGTGCTCTGGGATGAGCCCCTCTCACCCCAACTGGCCCACACTGTCCCATGTGCTCACTGGGGGCCATAGGGCAGTGACCGGGGTCCCCTATGGCTGGGGGTGCCTCTGGTATATACACACACACACACACACACACCCCAGCTCTGCTGCTGCCCCTCACTCCTGACCCGCAGCCCCCTACTAACCCAGCCCTGGGCTCCCCCCACAGCTCCTCTCTGTAACTAACTAGATAAATTAATCACTTTTCTCACACACCCCATCATAGTTTCCAGCCTCTCGGCTATTTTCCCTGCATTCCCACAGGCTCCCCACTCCGGAGCGGCTCGTGCCGGGACCCAGCGATCTCCAGGTCATCGAGCCGAGGGGTCTGCCTGAGACACCTGCCATCACCATGGACCTGCGTCAGCCCTGACAGGTACCGCTCGACAGAGTGATATACCCCAAGGCAGTGGGGTCTAGTGGTTAGAGCAGGGGGGCTGGGAGCCAGGACTCCTGGGTTCCCTCCCCAGCTCTGGGAGGGGAGTCAGGGTAAGGGCAGGGGTGAGCCAGGACTCCTGGGTTCTGTTTTAACCAAGTGTCCTCGAATGTTCTTACTGTGGCTGGGAATTGCAGGCTGCCTGTTTCTCACCCAGGTGAGGGTGATCAAAGGGTTAATCCCCGGCTTTCCCATGGCATGCTGGGAGTTGTAGTCCTTAGGGCGTGAGACGGAGGGGTTGCTCATTCCTTCCCCCCCCCCCCACACACACACAAAGCACTGGGGTCTGTTTGGTGGTGCCTGGAGTAACCTCAGCCCACGAAGCATGAACAGGTGCACCCTGCGCTGCCAGCCCGGACACCTGGGTCCCCTTCCCTATCCTGGTCTCTGATCCCCTAGGGGGGAGCGCCCTGCACTGCCCTCCTGGACGCCTGGGTCCCCTCTCGATCTCCATGCCCCGGGGGGATGGGACAGGACACCCTCCTATAGCCTCCCACAAAGGCGTGCCCGTACCCTGCACTGTGTGGGCACGTAAGAACCGGAGGCAAAGCACTGAAAGGAACGAGTAACGGGACAGCTGCTCCCTGGGCTGCTCCTGTATCTTCACTTCCTACACTTCCCCCTGCACGGACTGGCTGGCTCACCGGGGGGGGCCCTGGGGCCTTGCCCTATTTGTACCCCTTTTATGCAGCATGTATCCCCTCTTCTGCAGCAGGATGGCTGACGTCTCTGCAGGGTGCCCTCGGCATGGAGTTCCCATGACGACGAGATACGGCTTTCCAGGGAAACCGATTCCTAGCTCCAAACCTGCATGGTCCCAGCATGCCTTGCAAGGTGGGGGGGCAGGGATCACTCACCCTGCTGCTGAAATGCAGCCACCTCTGGGGTGGAACGCACCGGAGAGGACGTTGCCGCAAACCCTGCTGCATGGATGCTGAACTCCCAGGAAGCAGACAGGGCAGTAGGAATGCGAGAGCAGCATGTGTCACCGGTTCACAGCAACGAACAACTTTGTCTGGTATGTTAAACCAAGGCACTGAATAGCTAAAACTTTGATCTTGAAATGCATGCTGCTCCGGAGTGGGGTAGAAAGGGGTGTGGGGCAGGAGATGCTGCCGTGTTAGCACACGGTGCCCTCCCACAAAGGCGTGCCTGGACCCCCCGTGTCCGGGTGCGTAAGAACCGGAGGCAGATTAACCGGAATGGAGAGTTACCGACGGGGTAGCCGGAATCGGAGCTGTTCAGGTGTCTTTATTCCAACACATTCAGTACTGGGGACTGGCCAGCTCAGGAGGGTGGGGAAATGGGGCACGGGCCCTTTCCCCTCTAGGGGGCATCGGCTCTGACCCAAAGGCAGGGGACTGGCTGGCTCAGGGGAATGGAAGCTGTTCCCCCTATTAATCACACCCCCTTGAACCGGGTGTGCTGCTCACTAACCCTTAGGGCACCCCTGCCCACACAGCAAAGCAGAGGTGCTGCCTCAGGGGCTCCTCCTGGGCACCCCCATAACGGTGTTGCATCCAGCCCGCCTCCACCAGGGCAAAGCCTATGGTCTGCAGGGCCCTCTCAGCCCCTGCTACTAACACCTTCCTTCTCTCCTAGGCTCTCTGGACACGGCTGGTACAAGTCTAGGGTGGAAGCAGAGAACGAACTGACAAGGATTTATAGGGGATTTCAATGCATGACAGTCTCTGTTAGCCAGAGTCAGGCTAACTGTAACCACCCTAATAAGGCGAGATTTGTAGAAGCGAGGACTGTGTGAGGCGAGTGGGAAAGAACTGGGTGAGACGTTGCTGTGACCTTGTGTAGATAACGTTTGGAATGTGGACTAGAGTCTAAATAAGTGAGAAAAAGAAGATAGCAGGATGACCCATGTATAAACAAAATGCAGCTGTTGCTTATTATTGTCTGTAACAACAGGTATAAATGCTGCTGTAATTGTTTACCTGGAGAGAGACCTGTTCAGCTCTCTCCCTCCACGCAATTGCTGGAGATAATAAAGTATCTGACTTCGCTGCACCCAACCGAAAGAGTGAGAACTGGGTTTTTCTCCGACACTAGGGAGACCTGACGGAAGCCAGCTGCAATTCTGCCACCAGCAGCCAGAAAGACAGGAACGAACGGATGGGGTGTGGGGGGGGCAGAGGTGCAATAAAAGCCCTGACCACTGGGTGGTGCCAGAGATAATGGCTGGGGGGGGAGAAGAGAAGGTGCAATACCCCCACCCACCACCAGCTGCCACCCTTGCTGCAGGCCCTAGACAGCCTGCAGAGGGGAAGTTGCAATACAAGCGCTGGCCACTGGGTGGCACCCGTGGTGTGCAATGTTGAGCAGGGAATTCCCTGCTAGGAGAGGTGATTATTCCCCACCCCGTGACTCCCATCCCCCACAGGGGATCCCAGCCAGAGTCACCCTCACCAGCCAGTTTCCCCTCATCTGTGCCCCCCACCCCCACAGGAACTCCCCCAGCCCAATTCTCCCCATACACATAGTCAGTCCCCTCCACACAGGTCTCCATTAGAGCTACATTCCTCTCAAACCCCTCATATATGGGGGACTGGTAGGGCCCTCTGCCTCAGTTTCCCCTCTGTGAAATGGGGATAATGACGCTGCCCTCCCTAGTAAAGCGCTTTGAGATCTGATGAAGGGCGCTGGATGGGAGCGTGGGATCCTCCCCCGCCCCCCACACTGACCCATCACGGGGGAGAGAGATGTGTTCATCAGTGCAGCATTGTGGGCCTTCCTAGCCCTGGCCACCTTGTCCCGTGCCTGCCTGAGCCTCTGCCCAGCCTCTCCCAGGCAACTTTGCACTGCCCGCCAGGCATTCCCCGCAGGTCCCAGCAGCCAGCTGGCTCCGTTCGTTCTCCTTCCCTTTGCCCCCTCCAGGTGGTCGGCACCTCACTCCCTCGGGCTGCAACCTGGACCCCAGCCACCATCTCCCGGGCACGGGGGGGACACACAATCTCCCCACAGGGGACTGGGTCAGGGCAGAATCTCCCCACAGGGGACAGGGTCGGGGTAGAGCAGCCACTGGGCCATGGAGAGCAGAAAGACCATCCCCCTGGCAAAGCGTCCTGCCCACATCAGCCTGGATGGGGGTGTGTGTGGGTCAAATCAGAGTGGGGAATGACCCTGAGCACCAAAAACCACACGGGTGTCCCCTCCTTGTGCCCTCTCCACCCCACCCCCCCAAATCTCCTGCCTCCCCCCCTCCTGGTCTCCGTGGTGATGAGCATCGGCTGATACGGACTCATTTTGCTCTCGCCCTGGGAGGGTTTTATAGTTTAGCGTTGATACAGCCCCTGGGCATGGGCAGTGACGTGCTGGGGGGGGGGATGGGGGACAGGACCTGGCCCCATCTACACTCGGACTCACACCAGCCTCGTTAGCCCAGCTCAGCCAGGTGGGCACCAGCTGCTGCGTGGAGGATGTGAGAGCGACGGTGGGGCTGACCATCACCCTGGTCCCAGTCAGGCTGGGACAAACCCAGCCCCTCATGGGGGCTTAGATGCCCATGGGGAGTTGGGCCTTAATTACATTGGAAGCACTTCATTAACCGGGATGGGAGAGTCCGGCCACCCCAGAGCGCCCTCCCCCCATCTTCAATGCCATTATCACGCACGGCCCCAGAGCATCACTCACCCCTCTGGCTCGCTCTGCTCCTTGGCGCTGGTGAGGCAGCTCCTCCGGCCAGAAAGTTCTGCCGGGGTAAGAGTGGAAAGCCCCCCGCTGCCTCGGCTCACCCTGCAGCAGCTCCCTCGTGGGACCGTCTGCCCGGACACCCAGCTTCGGTCCCACCCAGGCTAGGTCCCTTCGCCTGGTGTAATCCTAGCAGCCGCTGCCCCTGCTAAGCTCTGGGCTTTCAGGCCCACTCCCAGCTGGGCCCTGGGCTGGCTGATGAGGATCAGCTGGGGGTGGGATGCGGGGGATGAGCCCAGCTCCCCTTAAAGGGCCAGCCAGCCTGGGAAAGCAGTTATCTTCTTGCCAGTGGGCAGGTGGTTTGATGAAGGGGGCGTGAGAGTCGGGGGTTACATGCCATCGGGGCTGAAGGAGTTGAAGCGTTGTAAACATTAGCAGCTGGGGGGTGTTTTCTGGGGGGCTGGCTCAGGGTTTGAGTGCAGGGCAGGGGTAGATAGCACCTCAGTACAGCGCATTTAAAACGTTTTGCCACGGCACAGAAAAGCCATTAGCCTCTGTTTGTCCCTTTCTTAAACCTCATCTCCAAGGTGGGGGTCATGCCCCAGGCTCCAAACTCTTCCCCGGCCCTGGATCAGATCAGTTTTAACCAGGTAAAGGCGCTGGTCTGTATAATGGCCACAAGGAGAAAGTAGCTGTCAGGCGCTGCTATTCTATAGAACAGGGGTCGGCAACCTTTCACAAGTGGTGTGCCGAGTCTTCATTTATTCACTCTGATTTAAGGTTTCGCGTGCCAGCCATACATTTCAACGTTTTTAGAAGGTCTCTTTCTATAAGTCTATAAAATAGAACTAAACTATTGTTGTATGTAAAGTAAATAAGGTTTCAAAATGTTTAAGAAGCTTCATTTAAAATTAAATTAAAATGCAGAGCCCCCCGGACCGGTGGCCAGGACCCGGGCAGTGAGAGTGCCACTGAAAATCACCTTGTGTGCCGCCTTTGGCACGTGTGCCGTAGGTTGCCTACCCCTGCTATAGAATGACCGGGGGGGGGGGGGGGCAAGGCATCAGCAATGAGGGAAGGGAGGGCTATGCTATATAATGACCACATGGGGGCAGCAGGGGATATGGGATGGGAAAGCAGGGACAGCTGTACTGTACAATGACCACAGGGGGGCAGCAAGGGGGCAGGGATGTGCACCGGGACAGCTGTACTGTCTAATAACCCCATTGGGGCAGCAGGAAGCGGAGGGATAGGGAACAGGACAGCTATACTGTACAATGAGCATACGGGGGCAGCAGGGGGCCAATGATGGAGAAAGGCATTACTATACTATACTGTATGGTGACAGGTCTCAGCCGTGTTAGTCTGTATCAGCACAAACAACGAGGAGTCCTTGTGGCACCTTAGAGACTAACACATTTATTTGAGCATAAGCTTTTGTGGGCTAAAACCCACTTCATTGGATGCATGCAGAGGAAGATCTATATATACACAGAGAACATGAACAAATGGGTGTTGCCATACCAACTGTAACGAGAGTAATTAATTAAGGTTAGCTGTTTGGTGAGCTATTAGCAGCAGAAGAAAAAAAACTTTTGTAGTGATAATCAGGATGGTCCATTTCCAACAGTTGACAAGAAGGTGTGAGTAACAGTAGGGGGGCAAATTAGCATGGGAAAACAGTTTTACTTTGTGTAATGACCCATCCACTCCCAGTCTTTATTCAGGCCTAATTTGATGGTGTCCAGTTTGCAAATTAATTCCAATTCTGCAGTTTCTCATTGGAGTCTGTTTTTTTGTTGGAGTATTGCGACTTTGTGCCAGCAATGCCCCTCTGCCATGTACATTGGGCAAACCGGACAGTCTCTGCACAAAAGAATAAATGGACACAAATCAGACATCAAGAATGATAACATTCAAAAACCAGTCGGAGAACACTTTAACCTCGCTGGTCACTCAGTTACAGATCTCAAAGTCGCAATACTCCAACAACAAAAACAGACTGATTATTCCGTAGCTCCTGGGTCGGCACCTTCATCCCGTCTCCATCCACCCGTCCTCAGCGAGCAGAGATACAGCTCACCCTCAGCCGGCCCGCACTCTGGCGCTCTCGTAAGGAGCCCACTCCTTCATTTCAACACAAAACAAAACAAAATGAAAGTTCTTCTTTCGATCCCTTCTGAAATTTCCCGCCAAAACCCCACAGTTCCCACCAAAAGCATTTCTCACCAAAAGCAGCGTTTCCTGCCCCAAAAGTGACCTTCCTCTTCAAACCCAACATTTCCCTCCAAAAAAGTATATTTCCTGCCATAATTGAGGTTGCCAAAAAAAGTTTGTTTGCACCAAACCCCCATTTTTCAGTGGGAAACCTTGTTGCTCTGAAAATGTCGGCTGGCTCCAGTTCACCTGGGGATGGGAAGCTGAGGCAATAGAGAGAAAGAAGCGGTTCTCCAGGTTCACGCAAGGTCTAAAAACCAGCCCGTTTGAGGCTACGTTTGAATTGTTCCACCTGAGTGATGAATTTTAGGAATCTCGCACTTCCTTGACATTTGTCTAGCCGAGTTTGGAGGCCTGGTTCCTTTTCTCACTCCACCTCCCAGCACGTAAACCAGGCCCGCATGCCACGCAGGGTCTCCCCAAGTAGATCAACCAACCTCAGGCCACACCTACTGCCCCTCAAGGCGTGGCCAGTGTTTCAGAGGGCAGGGTCATGTTACTTAGACTGTAAACTCTCTGGGGACGTGGCCTCTCTTTTTGTTCTGTGTTTGTATAGCCCCCGGCTTGCACAGGGGCCTGCTCCATGACTGGGGCTGCTAGGCACTCCAGTAATACAAATAAATAAAATAACAACAATTAATAATGTTATGTATTCCTGGCTTCTAACCCCAGCTCGGGGAGGGGAGTGGGATCTAGTGGGTTAAAGAAGGGGGGGCTGGGAGCCAGGACTGCTGGGTTCTAACCCCAGCTCGGGGAGGGGAGTGGGATCTAGTGGGTTAAAGAAGGGGGGGCTGGGAGCCAGGACTCCTGGGTTCTAACCCCAGCTCTGGGAGGGACGTGGGGTCTGGTGGGTAAGAGCTGGGAGCCAGGACTCCTGGGTTCTCCCCTCAGTTCTGCCCATGGCTAATGTGCGAACAGACCGGGGCCCCAGTCTGCATGTGGGGCAGCGTCTCCATTATGCCCTTCGTCTCGCTGGGTCCCTTCTGCTCCTGCCACCGGCCCAGCTGCCGTCTCCCTTTCGCTGGCAGCCTCTCGCTGAGCAGAGCGAATCATCCAGAGGCCAAAATGTCTCCGCTCAGGCTGGGGCAGCAGGTGGAGAACTGGCCCTCGAAGCTGCCACAGGCAGTTGAGGCCCACGGGCACAGGGCCCATACGGGGCACAGGGCCCATACGGGGCACAGGGCCCATACGGGGCACAGGGCCCATACGGGGCACAGCAGAGGGGAGATTCCTGTCAGAGCAGCTCCTTGCTGCCAGCAGCTCCCATTTCATCGGTGACCCATTCCCCACTCCTGGGGGTGAGGCCGAGAGCTTTATGGCCGCCGTGTTGCGAAATCTAGCCAGGGGTTTACAGCTTCTTCCCTGGAAACCAGCCATGTTTGATTTTCAGGGGAAATCGCAGCTGTGCTGACAAAGTGACTCAACCGGGCACTGCCCAGGAATCACCATGAACGGATCCTGGCCTTATGATGGCTAAGCCCTCGGGCCACAGAGCGCTAGGCTAGGCTAATGGGTTGCAGGGAGTGAGTCTGGGAGCCAGGACTCCTGGGTTCTCTTCCCAGCTCTGGGAGGTGACTGGGGGTTAGTGGGTTAGAGTGGGGGAGGGGCTGGGAGCCAGGACTCCTGGGTTCTCTTCCCAGCTCTGGGAGGTGACTGGGGGTTAGTGGGTTAGAGTGGGGGAGGGGCTGGGAGCCAGGACTCCTGGGTTCTCTTCCCAGCTCTGGGAGGTGACTGGGGGTTAGTGGGTTAGAGTGGGGGAGGGGCTGGGAGCCAGGACTCCTGGGTTCTCTTCCCAGCTCTGGGAGGTGACTGGGGGTTAGTGGGTTAGAGTGGGGGAGGGGCTGGGAGCCAGGACTCCTGGGTTCTCTTCCCAGCTCTGGGAGGTGACTGGGGGTTAGTGGGTTAGAGTGGGGGAGGGGCTGGGAGCCAGGACTCCTGGGTTCTCTTCCCAGCTCTGGGAGGTGACTGGGGGTTAGTGGGTTAGAGTGGGGGAGGGGCTGGGAGCCAGGACTCCTGGGTTCTCTTCCCAGCTCTGGGAGGTGACTGGGGGTTAGTGGGTTAGAGTGGGGGAGGGGCTGGGAGCCAGGACTCCTGGGTTCTCTTCCCAGCTCTGGGAGGTGACTGGGGGTTAGTGGGTTAGAGTGGGGGAGGGGCTGGGAGCCAGGACTCCTGGGTTCTCTTCCCAGCACTAGGAAGGAAGTGGGGTGTAGTAGGTTACAGTGGGGGGTGGAGGGCTAGAGCAGGATGCCGGGCTCTTCTTGCCAGGTCTGACAGGAGACTTCGAATCACAGAAATGTCGGGCTGGAAGGGATTCAAGGGCTCATCTAGTCCAGCCCCCTGCACTGAGGCAGGACCAAGTAAACCCAAACCATTCCTGGCAGGTGTTTGTCCAACCTGGTCTTAATCTCCAGTGAGGGGGATTCCACAGCCTCCCTCGGAAGCCTGTTCCTGTAGTTAGAAAGGCTTTTCAATATCTAACCTACATCCCCTTGCAACAGATTGAGCCCATTACTTGTCCCAGCTTCAGTGGACATGGAAAACAGCTGATCACCATCCTCTTTATAAAAGCCCTTGACATATTGGAAGACAGTTATCAGATCCCCCCTTGGTCTTCTTTTCTCAACACTGAACAAGCCCCTTTTTTGAACCTTTCCTCACAGGTCGGGTTCTCTAAACCTTTGATCATTTTTGTGGCTCCCCTCTGGACTCTCTCCAGTTTGTCCACGTCTTTCCTCAAGTGCAGCACCCAGAACGGGACATAGGACTCTAGCTGAGGCCTCACCCGTTTCGAGTCGAACGGGACAATGACCTCCCGTGTCTCACATACAACACTCCTGTTCATACACACCAGGATGATATGAGCCTTTTTTGCAACTGCATCACATTGTTGATTCACCTTCAATCTGTGACCCACTATGACACCCCCGTTCCTTTTCAGCAGTACGACCACCTAGCCAGGTATTCCCCGTTTTGTAGTTGGGCATTTGAGTTTTCCTTCCTAACCTACAGCTGAGGAGAGGAGTACACATAAAACCCAATACGGTGTCCTGTTCTGGTGTCTGCCTTTCAAAAGGGACATTTGATAAATTGGAAAGAGTTCAGAAAAGCGCCAGAAAAGGTCTGGAAAACCTGCCGTCCAGCGAGACACCAAAGGAGTTTAATCTCTTTAGCTTATGGAGGAGAAGGTTAATAGGTGATGGTCTATAAGTACCTACGTAGGGTGAAGATTTCTGACAGCAGAGACTCTTTAATGTATCGGACAAAGGCGGAACGATGGCTGGAGACTGAAGCTAGACTAATTCAGCTTAGAAATAAGGTGAACATTTGCAGCGTAATTAAGAGTCGGAACAATTTCCCTAGGGAGGTGATGGATTCTTCATCACTTGGAGTCTTTAAACCAAGATTATTTTGGCATTTCAAAAGAGCCCTGCTCCAACTCAATGGGAAGTCGTTGGAGTTGAACACAGGCTGAGATTCTCTGGCCTGTGCCATGTGGGAGGTCAGAGGAGATGACCATTACGATCCCTTGCGGACTTAAACAACTATGAATTCAGGAATCCGGGCTGCATCCTCTACCCCCTCAGTGCCTTTCACCCCCAACCAGATGACCATCTGATAGGACGCTGAGAGAGAGGGGAAGGTGGGCGGGAAGTGTGAATATGCAAAGTCATCTCATAGGACTCGAGTTGCAAGCACGTAACTTTCGCTTCTTCTTCAAGTGGCTCTGCCTATTCCCACTTGTGGGTAGTTTGACCCTGCAGTGCTGAACAACCCCACAGGTGGGAGTGGAGTCCTAATCCAAGTAGGACTGTAACCCTGCTCTGTCACATTTTGGCATCCATTCCAGAAGCAAGATCCAGCTTGTGATATCTGACTGACGTCCATGTAGCAGCCTTGCAAATTTTCCTAACAGCAAGTTTCAGTGAAGCAAAAGATATTGCTTATATCGCTCTAGTCAAATGAGACCACACAACCGGCGGGGCTAACTCGTAACACTGCCCTATGCTTTGTTTAACCCACCTAGAAATAGTCTGCGCAGGCACATTATGACCCCACTGATTTTAAGCATAAGAAAAAACGTCTAGATGACTTCCTAAAACTTTTAGTTCTAAGTGTAACCCTTCTGCCAGGCCGAGTTGATAGCAGCAAGGGCCGGGTCCAGTACATAGGGGTCCCCTCCNCCTAGATGACTTCCTAAAACTTTTAGTTCTAAGTAGTAAGCAAGAGCTGCCTAGCATCTAAAGACTCCCCTTTATTAACATGACGGTTCAGAAAGAAAGCCAATAACTTAATTGTCTGATTGCTGTGGAACTCAGACACTATTTTACTCGTTCGTATTCCGACCTATTCATGATGATTCAAGAAACTCCCTGACAGCAGGATTGTCTGGCTATGTAGATCAGGGATCATAGGGATCACAGGGATCATAGATCAGGCTATGGGATCAGGTCCAAGAGCCACCTTATCTCTGTGAACCTTCAGAAATGGCGGGTCAGCCATCAGGGTATGCAATTCACTAACTCTTCCAGCTGACCTAATCGCAGTAAGGAGCACTGCTTTAGTTAATACATAAATAAGATAAAGAACAATCCGCCATGGATTCAAAGGGTGATCACATAAATCTAGATAAGCATGAAACCGGATCTCTTAGAGGATACATGTAAGATAATCCCTCCATAAACCTTTTAACAGTAGCATGTACAAACAGTGCTGTGCCATCGACCAAAACACGGTAAACTGAAATAGCAGCCAGATTAACTTTTACAGAAGAATTAGACAATCCTGCAGACTTTAAATATATTAAATATTCCAAAATACAGGCTATGGAAGCTGCCATTGGAGAGTAGATTTTTAGAATTAAGCAGAACATTCTGCACAAATGAAGAATATGACTGTGCAAGACTACTCAAAGTCAGATGACCCAAGGTATCTGATGAAGCCACTGCAGATCTGGATGAAGAATCCTGCCTTGTTCCTGTGACAAAATATCTGGAGAGACAAGGTGGGGAAGATGATATCTTTTATTGGACCAACTGCTATTGGTGAAAGAGACAAGCTTTCGAGCTACACAGAAGAACGCACACGTCCCATCCATCGGACGGCTGAAGCAGGTCTGAGTACCACGGCTGTCTCGGCCAAGTTGGAACAATCGATATAATTTTAGCCTTGTCCTGACAAATCTTCTTTACTACTTTCTGAATCAATGGAAAGGGGGGGACAAGCTTACAGCTGGTCTTTTCCTCATTGTAGAAAGAGCGTCTACATTGACGGTCCCTCCCAGCTCTCGAACAGAAGAGGGGACACTTTGTTGATTTCCATTGCAAACAGGTTTACATGGGGTTGACCCCACTGGGAATAGCTGTCTTGAACTACCCGATCCTTTAGAGACCACTCATGAATTTGAGAATTGTCCCCGCTGAAATGATCTGCCAGCACATGGGTTTCCCCTGCTAAATGCAGGATCCACTGGGTAGATCCCATGAAGAATGCACCAATCTCATAACCTGCCCTCTTCAGCACATAACTGGAGCGAGTGAGCTCCACCTTGTTTGTTCACGTGATAAGTAGCAGGTGAATTGTCCATTACCATTGTGCATGACAGAGGAACGCTCTGAGACCCAAACAAGTGGCCCTTAATTCCAACACATTGTTGTGTGTTTTCTTGCAAAGTCCAGTGACCCTAGAGTATACACTGAACAAAATGGGCTTCCATCGAGGGTAGGAAGTGTCTTACGTTATCATCACCGATGGCAAAGGCCGATTGAACAGAACATGNGACAAGCTTACAGCTGGTCTTTTCCTCATTGTAGAAAGAGCGTCTACATTGACGGTCCCTCCCAGCTCTCGAACAGAAGAGGGGACACTTTGTTGATTTCCATTGCAAACAGGTTTACATGGGGTTGACCCCACTGGGAATAGCTGTCTTGAACTACCCGATCCTTTAGAGACCACTCATGAATTTGAGAATTGTCCCCGCTGAAATGATCTGCCAGCACATGGGTTTCCCCTGCTAAATGCAGGATCCACTGGGTAGATCCCATGAAGAATGCACCAATCTCATAACCTGCCCTCTTCAGCACATAACTGGAGCGAGTGAGCTCCACCTTGTTTGTTCACGTGATAAGTAGCAGGTGAATTGTCCATTACCATTGTGCATGACAGAGGAACGCTCTGAGACCCAAACAAGTGGCCCTTAATTCCAACACATTGTTGTGTGTTTTCTTGCAAAGTCCAGTGACCCTAGAGTATACACTGAACAAAATGGGCTTCCATCGAGGGTAGGAAGTGTCTTACGTTATCATCACCGATGGCAAAGGCCGATTGAACAGAACATGCCTGAGAACACTTGACCTGTTCACCCACCATCTCAGGGAACCCAGTACATACGGAGTCATGGTGACGTACATATGAGGGCTGTCCTGATTGGGCATGTAAACTCCAGACATCCAATGCTGTGTGGGCTGCATTTGTGAAATCACTTATTCTAGTTTTAACCTGTCCTCTGGAAGAAAAGCCCTCCCTGTACTGAGTCCAGTATGGAACCTAGCAAGGGAATGCTCTGAGTTGGGCAGAGATGTGACCCCGATCTGAGAAGTAGAGTAACAGAACCTTGTGTGTAGCTGCTTTCAGCAGCTAATCATCCAAATATGATAAACAGAAATACCTGGCTACCACGGAAAGGCACTCTGGTGCTGTTAACAGGCTGACCAGGAGCATCTTGTGTTGGAAATAACCCCTCGCCACCATGACGTACAGCGTTTCTATGACTATGCTGGACAGCGATATGAAAATATGTATCCTTTCAATCGAGAGTGGTGAAGCAATCCATACCTGTACGTGAAGAATATATCCAGGCGAGGGTTCCCAACCCAAACTGGGATTTTTGAATGTACCTGTTCAAATTCGTTAAAGCTAAAATTGGACATAATCCGCCCTCTTTTTTCTGTATCAGAAAATATCTTGAATAAAACTGCTGACCCCAAAATGTTTAGCTATCTCCTAGAGAGCTCCTACTTGGAGCAACTTGTGAATGTCCATAACTAAAATCACCTTGTGAGAAGGGTCCCTGGAAAGGGAAGGGTAGGGAGAATTGGAAGGGGACAGTTTTTCAAACTGAATAGCGTAGCCCTTTTCTATCGTTTCTACTATCCAAACATCCAAGGTAATCGATCTCCACTTGTTGATAAATTGGGCTAGCCAGTGTCCAAAGAGCAGAAGACTGATCCTTGCTGATTGGTCCAGGACGTTTTATTTTCACATCAAATCTGAGGCCTGGGGTTAGCTGAAGATGGAGAAGAGGGAGCTGGTTGTGACAGACCTCTTCTTATCCTGAGTCTGAAATGACAACGGAGGTTGCTAATGCCTCTGGCTGCAGGAAAAAGAAGGCGGCGAGGACTGTGGGAAATATTGTCTCTGGTACCTAAAATATGGAGTCGGAGGTCGCTTCTTGGTGGAGGGTTACAGACCCAGAGAGCGAGTAGTAGATCTAGTTTCCTTCAGTTTTTACAAGAGCTTGTCCATCTTGGTACTGAAAAGACCATCCCCTTCAAAGGGGAGGTCTTCTACCTTAACGTCAGTGGCCACAGCCAAGGAAGATGACTGGAGTCAAATGTGCCTCCTCAAAGAGGCTGCTAAGGCCAAAGCTCTGGCTGAAGAGTCTGGAGCATCGAATGATGCCATGCAGGGAGGCTTTGCCCCGTTCTGTCAGTCTGTCAGAAAAGCACTGGACAGTTTTCTTTTTTCCTCTGGCAGTTCTTGCACAAAACATGCCATTTCCCCGTCCCCCACAGATGGATATGGTAGAGGGCCATCACGGCCTGGAAATTAGCCACTCTAATTCCCAGAGAAGAGGACAAGAACACCTTTCTCCTGAGTGCATCCATCTTCCTGTCCTCTCTATCCACAGGGGAAGAGTGATCTTGCCCAGATCTGAGCTGTTTCTGGCTGCGGCCACACCAGCGAACTTGGTACAGGATGGGTGTGGAAATGAGAGAAACTTTCCTGTGGAACCTGATACTGTTTGTCCGCTTTCTTAGAAACAGGCCGAGAGGAAGCAGGCTTAGCAGGAACCAACTTCCTATTCATGGAGGTAGCTCCAAGAATGTCCAATGCCAGATGGGAGGTTCCCTCCACAGCCACCGAAGGTGAGTTTGATGTGACCACCATGCGAGCCGCAAGGGCCCAGAACAGCAGAGCACCCTCAGAAGGGGAGGATGCCGAAGTCACACCTAGGTGCTCATAAGTCGACAAATCCAGGTCCTGTTCCAAAAGGAGAGCCATCTCGTCCTCTTCTTCAGAAAGTGTCCCACAGATCCAGGGGAACCGGACCGGAGGGTTGTTCAGGCACCGGATCCTCAACAGAGCAAACTCCACCTCTCCAATGAGAAACAAAATCCCCATGCCTCAGAGCGCCTGGAGCGGAGAAGCCGGGGAAGGGAGATCAATATTCAGTTCTCAGGGTTGACACAGGCTCTGAAATAAATGAGGATCAGTTTGGAGCATTACACTTCAGTGACACACTTCTATGAATTTTGGGAGTCTTGCATTTCTTTAATATTTGTCTAGCAGAATCTGGGGGGCTCTTTCCTTCGCTCTCTCCCTGACCCACGCCAAAAACCAGAATGCTGCCCCCTCCTGTGATCTTGGCATGCCACGGACGGTCTTCGCAACTAGATCTACCCACCTCCGACCACACCTATTGCCCCTTCAGGCTTGGACAGCCAAACCTCATATGGTGACTGGGCTGTCTGAGGAGGGAGGACCTGTAACTTAGACTGTAAACTATTTGGGGCAGGGACCGTCTCTCCGTTCTGTGTTTGTACAGCACCTAGCACAGTGGGGTCCTGGTCTGTGACCGGGGCCCCGTTAGTGCTACTGCATTACAAATAATTAAATAATGTTATGCATTCCTGGGTCCAATCACCAGCTCTGGGAGGGGAGTCTAGTGGGTAAGAATGGCGGGAGAGGGGACAGGAAATCAGGAATTCTGGATTTTATTTCTGGTTCTAGAAGGGAAGTAGGATCTAGTGTGGGGGGCGGGGAGGCTAGAAGTCAGGACTCCTGGGTTCTGTCCCTGGCTCTGGGAGGGGAGTGGGGTCTAATGGTTAGAGCAGGGGGCCTGGGAATCAGGACTCCTGGGTTCTATCCCTGGCTCTGGGAGAAGAGGGGGGTCTAGTGGGCTAGAGTGAGGGTCAGGGTGTGGAAGCCAGGAAGCCGGAGTTCTCTTGCCAGCTCTGAGAGGAGAATACTGCTGAATACTGGTCACTTATCCAGCAGGGGTGTGGAAGGAAATGGCAGTTTGCAATATGGGGCAATGCTGGGGCAATGTCACAGGCCTGACGCCGTGGCCAGTTTCACTAGCTCAGCCGGCTGCCTCAGGAAAGGGGCGCAAAGGGTTACAGACCCAGAGCAGGACCAGTGGTGTTTGCCAAGCTGACTAGGAGAGGCCCGGCGAAGAGGGACATATGGCCAGCCGGGGGAAATATGGAGTCACGCCCAGGATGTAACTCCAATTGCTGGGGATATGAACAGCAGCTGTTAGTCCCTGGAACCATATGGAAGGGGAAGGACTGTCAGGGGTGGGGGTGGGAAACTAGAAATGGGGAAGTCTCGTCTAGAGATCAGTGCAGGCAGCACAGTAGAAGGGTTCAGGGCTCAGGACTCCTGGGTTCTGTGAAGGAGAAGCCTGTGCCCTGTTGGAACTGCATTTTAGGGTGGCCGGAAGGAACCACCCCAGCTGGAATTCTCCCAGGGGCGTGGACGGTTTGCGCCCAGGCGCTGGACAGGCGATCAAAGGTGTTTCCCTACCCGTAAGCTCATTGGACGCTGGGATTTCATGCAGAGACACTAACACACCACCAGGCAGTGCCCTTGCTCAACAGAGCCTGTATAAATACCCCCAGGACGTGGCACTGGGATCAGTTACCGAAGGGACGAGGTTCGACGAGAACCGAAAGGTAAGAGGGGGAAGTTATCTGAAGGTCTTTAGGGTGGGGACTTGTCTTTTTGTTCTGGGTTTGTACCGTGCCTTCCACAAGGAGTCCTGGTCTGTAACTGGGCACTACGTAATGCAAATGAATAAACAACAATATTTCAATGCACTTTTGTGGTGGGGACATGGAGAGCTCAGGGGAGAGCTCCACTAATGCACGGAGGCGCTGTGCAGAGCGGGCTGGGGACAGAAAGAGACCAGAATCTATGGACCATGGGTCCAATCCAGGGTAGCAGAGAGGGGCGCAGACACCAGGCTATCTGGGCCCACTGCTGTGATCCGGGGCAGCAGGGAACTGGAGGATACGGGACCAATGGATTCATACCAGGCTATAGGTGGTCTGATCTGGGGCAGGAATGCTACAAGAACAGCCAGCTAAACAGACCAGTGGCTTGATTCAGAATGACAAATTCAATTGTCAGTCTCATTTCAGTTATAATATTGTAAACCCAGAGCAGGTCCACTGAAGTCACGGGGGTGACTCTGGATTTATACCGGCAGCTCTAAGATCTGAATCTGGCCCTGACTTCATTGGTGACAGTGGGGTCACTTCAGATTTAGAGCAGAGAACTGAGATCAGAATCCCACCCTGACTCCGTTGACCTCACTGGAGTCACTCTGGAGTTACATCAGGGTCATTGAGACCCCATTGACTTTGGTGGAGCTCCACGGATTCACACTAGCTGGAGAGCCAGTTTTCAGACATGCTGAATACCCACAGCGGCTCTGCACTTCCTGGTTTTCTAGCACTTGATTTGTGGCATTAAAACACCCAGGTGCAGGAAGAGCACAATGATCACAAGGAACTAATTCCCTTTGCAATGCTTTTCTGTGTGGGAATTCGGACTTAACCATGGAGAGGCAGGCACTGCTGTATGATGCATGGGTCGGGTGGTCAGCGAGCCAAGGGGGAGAAAAGAAGTTCTCTTGCTCTGTCTCTTGTCCGTGGTACTGAAAGTTCTTTCCTTCATGCAGATCATCTATCCCCTGTCTGGCTCACCCAGCATGGCTTTTTTGACCTATGACCAACAATGTATGATCAGCAGGGGGATGAAGTCTCTGGTGTCTCTGGCCGAGAAGCTGAGCTCTTCCAGTGAAAACCCAGGTGTTCACAAGGCGATACAGGAAGATGCCCACCGTGCCTGGGAGGAAATGAAAGCTGTGGAGAACCAGCTGGAAATGCAGAAGCAAACCGTTGATTCCCAGTACGTGGGCCTGATTGACAAGAGATCACATCTGAACAGTGAAATGATTGAAAGAAAATTAAGCCAGGATCTATTACAAATCCAGCTGAAATATCATGAGAAAACCAATGAGCGTGCCCAAGAAATGGTGACAACAGCGCAGAAGCACCTGAGGAAGCTCACTGAGTTGCAGGAGAAGGTGAGGCAAGAGGAGAAGTGGCATAAAATCGCGAGGAATATCGCCCTGCTGTTCATGCCTTTTTCCACTCTCATGGGTAGGTATCGACCAAGGCTGCTGCATCACACCCAGGGCAGCAGGTCATCGGCACTTTCTCATGTGCCTGCTGGAAGGTCAGTTGTGTCATCAGCTCAGAGGCAACTGTAACCCACGGGGAAGATGGAACTAGGTGGCTTGGTGGGGCAGGGAATAGGACACGCGGCCTTTCCTCTCTCAGGGTACCTGCTTTTGGTGCATCTTTGCAGTTGCTACGGCTACTCTTTCATTTGCAACCTGGGCGGAGGCCGAGGGCTGAGCTGGCCACGGAGAGTGTGCTCTCCTCAGTCTACTAGAGTGGACCCCTCCAGATCAGGGGAGGCACATTGATGGGGGCTTTGGGGAGGAGGGAGGAAGCAGGGGGCTGCTCTGATGTGCGGGGGAAGAAGGGAACTGTAGCAAGGTGATGCTCACCGCCATGGCGCCTCCTGCTGGTCATCCTGGGAATTCGCTTTCCAGCCTCCGGAGCGCCCTCTGCCAGCCGGTGTCTCGCCTGTCGCTGGCCCCCATGTCCCTCCTGGACCCCAGTGCCCCTTTACCTTGGGGGCTGCCCCCTAGCAGTACCCCACAGCTTCTGGGTCTCCCCACCCACTCTCCCCACCTCGCCTCAGTATCAGGCTACTGCCAGTCCCCATCTAGCCCCCGCTCACTGGGGCAGACTGCAGTGTACAAGCCACTCATCACAGGCAAGGGGGGTTTGGATCTGCTGCCTGGGCCTACCCCTTGCGCTGCCCCTCTGCAACCCCAGTACCCTTCTGGGCCTTTAACAAGGCCTGCAGGGTTCCCAGGCCGGAGCTTCCCAGCTCCTCTGGCCTTCCCCCAGCCCTGCTCCACCTCAGGTACCCTGGTACGCTCCCCAGCAGCCAGGCCCGTCTCTCTCCACAGCTAGAGGAGACTCTCACTGAGCGCCTGGCTCACAGCCCTTTTATAGGGGCCGGCTGTGGTCTGTTTGGGGCGTGGCTCCCAGCTGTGCCTGCTTCCCCAATCAGCCTGGGAGCCGCTTGCCCCCAGCCACGGCCCTCTCCTGGGCTGTTCTAAGCCCCTCAGGGCAGGAGCGGGTAACCCCCCCGCTACAGGGACTCACAGAGAATCAGCTCACGGAGGGGATTGAACCCATGACTCTGGATCTATAACTAGGAGCCTCTGCTGGCTGAACTAAAAGACACAGCTCCATTAGTCACAGCTAGAGCAGGTCTGATTTTTTTCCCTTGTGAAAATGTCAAATTAAATGGCAAAAAAATACTTTGTCAAAATTTGCCACAGAAATNTCTGCTGCCTGGGCCTACCCCTTGCGCTGCCCCTCTGCAACCCCAGTACCCTTCTGGGCCTTTAACAAGGCCTGCAGGGTTCCCAGGCCGGAGCTTCCCAGCTCCTCTGGCCTTCCCCCAGCCCTGCTCCACCTCAGGTACCCTGGTACGCTCCCCAGCAGCCAGGCCCGTCTCTCTCCACAGCTAGAGGAGACTCTCACTGAGCGCCTGGCTCACAGCCCTTTTATAGGGGCCGGCTGTGGTCTGTTTGGGGCGTGGCTCCCAGCTGTGCCTGCTTCCCCAATCAGCCTGGGAGCCGCTTGCCCCCAGCCACGGCCCTCTCCTGGGCTGTTCTAAGCCCCTCAGGGCAGGAGCGGGTAACCCCCCCGCTACAGGGACTCACAGAGAATCAGCTCACGGAGGGGATTGAACCCATGACTCTGGATCTATAACTAGGAGCCTCTGCTGGCTGAACTAAAAGACACAGCTCCATTAGTCACAGCTAGAGCAGGTCTGATTTTTTTTCCTTGTGAAAATGTCAAATTAAATGGCAAAAAAATACTTTGTCAAAATTTGCCACAGAAATTCAAAAGCTGATAGCTGAAGTATTTTAATTGTGAAATGCCTCATGGGAGCGGTGTTTCAGGTGCCTTATGCTCCCATTCACCTCTACAGATTGCTCCCTAGTCAGAGCACAGCTCTCATGATGCACAACAGCGTTTCCCTTTGGTGAGGGGTGGGGGTGCCTCGTGGAGTCCTGTGCCATAGTGCATCATGGGAGATTGCGTCTGGCCATGGTGCCAACCCCATAGAAGTGAATGGGAACACAAGGCGCAAACTGCAACTCCCAGGAGGAACCAGTATTGTTCAACCTATTCATAAACACATCTGGAAAAAGGGGCAAAGAGTGAGGTGGCAAAATTGGCAGATGATAGAAAACTACTAAAGATAGTTAAGTCCAAAACAGACTCCAAAGAGTTACAAAGGGATCTCACCAAACTGGGTGACTGGGCAACAAAATGGAAGATGAAATTCAATGTTGATAAATGCAAAGTAATGCACATTGGAAAACATAATCCCAACTACACATATAAAATGATGGGGTCTAAATTAGCTGTTACCACTCAAGAGAGATCTTGGAGTCATTGTGGATAGTTCTCTGAAAACATCCACTCAATGTGCAGCGACAGTCACAAAAGCGAACAGAATGCTGGGGATCATTAAGAAAGGGGTAGATAATAAAACAGAAAACATCATATTGTCTCTACATAAATCCATGGTACGCCCACATCTTGAATACTGTGTGCAGATTTGGTCGCCCCATTTCCAAAAAGATATATTGGAATTGAAAAAGGTTCAGAAAAGGGCAACAAAACTGATTAGGGGTGTGGAACGGCTTCCATATGAGGAGAGATTAATAAGCCTGGGACTTTTCAGCTTGGAAAAGAGACAATTAAGGGGGAATATGATAGAGGTCTATAAAATCATGACTGGTGTGGAGAAAGTAGATAAGGAAGTGTTATTTACTCCTTCTCATAACACAAGAACCAGGGGTCACCCAATGAAATTAATGGGCAGCAGGTTTAAAACAAACAAAAGGAAGTATTTCTTCACACAACGCACAGTCAACCTGTGGAACTCTCTGCCAGAGGATGTTGTGAAGGCCAAGACTATAACAGGGTTCAAAAAAGAACTAGATAAATTGATGGAGGATAGGTCCATCAATGGCTATTAGCCAGGCTGGGCAGGGATGGTGTCCCTAGCCTCCGTTNTCTGCTGGCTGAACTAAAAGACATCTCCATTAGTCACAGCTAGAGCAGGTCTGATTTTTTTCCCTTGTGAAAATGTCAAATTAAATGGCAAAAAAATACTTTGTCAAAATTTGCCACAGAAATTCAAAAGCTGATAGCTGAAGTATTTTAATTGTGAAATGCCTCATGGGAGCGGTGTTTCAGGTGCCTTATGCTCCCATTCACCTCTACAGATTGCTCCCTAGTCAGAGCACAGCTCTCGTGATGCACAACAGCGTTTCCCTTTGGTGAGGGGTGGGGGTGCCTCGTGGAGTCCTGTGCCATAGTGCATCATGGGAGATTGCGTCTGGCCATGGTGCCAACCCCATAGAAGTGAATGGGAACACAAGGCGCAAACTGCAACTCCCAGGAGGAACCAGTATTGTTCAACCTATTCATAAACACATCTGGAAAAAGGGGCAAAGAGTGAGGTGGCAAAATTGGCAGATGATAGAAAACTACTAAAGATAGTTAAGTCCAAAACAGACTCCAAAGAGTTACAAAGGGATCTCACCAAACTGGGTGACTGGGCAACAAAATGGAAGATGAAATTCAATGTTGATAAATGCAAAGTACTGCACATTGGAAAACATAATCCCAACTACACATATAAAATGATGGGGTCTAAATTAGCTGTTACCACTCAAGAGAGATCTTGGAGTCATTGTGGATAGTTCTCTGAAAACATCCACTCAATGTGCAGCGACAGTCACAAAAGCGAACAGAATGCTGGGGATCATTAAGAAAGGGGTAGATAATAAAACAGAAAACATCATATTGTCTCTACATAAATCCATGGTACGCCCACATCTTGAATACTGTGTGCAGATTTGGTCGCCCCATTTCCAAAAAGATATATTGGAATTGAAAAAGGTTCAGAAAAGGGCAACAAAACTGATTAGGGGTGTGGAACGGCTTCCATATGAGGAGAGATTAATAAGCCTGGGACTTTTCAGCTTGGAAAAGAGACAATTAAGGGGGAAGATGATAGAGGTCTATAAAATCATGACTGGTGTGGAGAGAGTAGATAAGGAAGTGTTATTTACTCCTTCTCATAACACAAGAACCAGGGGTCACCCAATGAAATTAATGGGCAGCAGGTTTAAAACAAACAAAAGGAAGTATTTCTTCACACAACGCACAGTCAACCTGTGGAACTCTCTGCCAGAGGATGTTGTGAAGGCCAAGACTATAACAGGGTTCAAAAAAGAACTAGATAAATTGATGGAGGATAGGTCCATCAATGGCTATTAGCCAGGCTGGGCAGGGATGGTGTCCCTAGCCTCCGTTGCCAGAAGCTGGGAATGAGTGACGGGATGGATCACTTAATGATGACCTGTTCTGTTCATTCCCTCTGGGGCACCTGGCATTGGCCACTGTCGGAAGACAGGATTCTGGGCTAAATGGACCACTGGTCTAACACAGTATGGCAATTCGTATGCTCTTATGTTCTTATGAGGCAATACAACTCCCATTTTTGGCCAAAATATTTCAGTTTTTGCCTGAAATAGTTTAATGAAAAGATGAGATTTTCTGTGGAAAGCAGAGACTTTGGAGGAAAAAAATTGAGGTAAAATCCCAATTTTCTCTCAAAAATGGAAAAAAATTTGGCCAGCCTTAAATGTGACCTATAAGAATGACTCTTTCGTTTCAGCCGGCATCGTGTCCGCCATTTTCCAGACCTCTTTGTACACTGCTCAGAGAGCGGACCAGGAGCTGCAAAAAGCCATTGACCTCTATGAAACCAAAGTATCTGAATACGAAG
Source organism: Platysternon megacephalum (assembly GCA_003942145.1). NCBI lineage: Eukaryota > Metazoa > Chordata > Testudines > Platysternidae > Platysternon > Platysternon megacephalum. The sequence goes on from QXTE01000591.1 coordinate 141,384, forward strand.
AAAACATTTGCAAATGTGACATCAAGAAGGAAGAAACTGAGTTGAGGATCAAGGCCGATGAGATAAAAATTGAAGAGATCAAGGGGAAACTTTCAGAACTGGAGAATGTAATGGTAAAGCAGGAGCAGTTTCTCCGCAACCTAGGTCTGCTGGTTGGCGATTTGAAGGTACTTGAGGAAAAGTTGGAGACTGACTCTGACTATGAAAGTGCCTGGGAGGTTCTGAAAAAGAAAGTGGTTAAAAGCCTGGAAGGGGACCAGGGCTTGTTGAACTTCCTGGATAGACCGGAAATAAAGGGCTTTGTCTGGGATCTAAAAAAAATCATTCAGTCAAGGGCTGATATCTAGATCAAGGATTTTAGAGCCGAGCTGGACCCAGTGCAGAGGAGAATGTGAGTTGCTAGTTTGCAATGCGGTCACAGATATCAGACTCCAGCCCTGGCTCCATTAACTTCAGTGGGATCACTCGGTATTTATACTGGGGTAACAGATCAGAATTAAGTCGTGGAGTTGCACCAGATTTATACTAGAATAAATTGGAAATCAGAGGTGTGGGGGAAGTGAGTGGAAGCGTGTCATCTGGTAAGAATGTGACCCAATAAAACCACTTTATACATGACTTCTGCAGCTGGCTTAGGAAATGCTACATATACTTGCAAAATATTAGGTGAATCTGGGATCCAGGGAAGTCAATGGGATTTTTGCCATAGTTTTCAATGGGGCAAGATTTCATGCATCATGCATAAGGCTGCGATTCTGTCACGGAGGTGGCGGGAGTTATGGATTCCGTGACTTTCCGCCACCTCTGTGATTTCCACAGCTGCAGTGGCAGATGCAGCCGACCACGGGGCCAGCGACACCAGCCACTGCTCAGGCAGCCCTGGGCAACTGACCCCAGGGACTGCCCAAAGCAGTGGCTGGTGTGGTGGCCCTGAGAGCACCCGAGCAGCAGCCCCAGGGCCAAGCAGTGGTCCCAGGGGCAGCCCCACAGCCAGCCACACCAGCCACTGCTTGGTTGGCCCCAGGCAGCTGTCCCCCATGAGCACCCGAGCAGCAGCGGTCCCAGGGATGGACAGAGCAGCAGCCCTGGGGAGAACCCAAGCAGCAGTGGCCCTGGGAGCAGCCCCGGGGGCCATGAGGAAAGCGGTTCCCAGGGACTCAGAGCAGTGGGTCGCCCCCATGGCTGGATCAGGGGGCCCCCAGAGCAGCGGGGCCCCAGGAGCAGACATTTTGTAATGGGTATTTAGTGTTAAGGTTATGGACAGGTCACGGGCCATGAATTTTTGTTTACTGCCCGTGACCTGTCCACGACTTTTACTAAAAATACCCATGACAACATCTTAGCCTTTATCATGCACACTAAGTCTTTGTTTTATATCTATATGGCACAACAGAAGTGTAGTTGAAGCTCTCTCCGCTTTTAATTGTGGGGCAGGGCCATATGAATCTTTAACAAGAAAGCTTTTCTCCCAGGTGTTAGTAGGCATTTGAGTTACATATAAGGGCTGACACAATAAAGCTTTGAATAAAAATTACTTTTTATCGCCCTGAATCAGGTGATACTTGCATGACTAACTGTGATGATCCAATGCTACCATTTCTCCGGTCATCTATAGTCTCCCAGGGACACCAGGATAGATAGTAAGTGCAAGAAAATATAAACTACTCATAAAGTTGGCAGATGACACAAATTGGTGGAGTGATTATTAATGATGAGGACCAGTCAGCTCTACAGAGCGATCTAGATGACACATGGACTCATTTGAACAACACCTTTTAACACAATGTGTGATTAGACCATGGAACTCATTGCCACAGGAAATCATTGAGGCCAAAAACTTAGCAAGATGCAAAATGGGATGGGAAGTTTATATGGAGAACAAGAATATCCAGAGTTGTCATAATAAATATTCTGTTTATATTATACCCCATGGGTCAGGGCGTACGCCCATCTCTAACGATCAGAGATTAGGATGAGATCTAATGTAGCAGGTGGGAGTTGGATTGTAAGCAATGGGGTCGGGACTCACCACCGCGGCGCCTCCTGCTGGTCATCTCTGGGAATTAGCGTTTCCAGCCTCCAGAGTGCCCTCTGCGGGCTGGTGTCCCGCTGCTGCTTGGCCCCTGTGTCCCTCCCGGACCCGGTGCCCCGTTATCTGGGGTGCTGCCCCCTGGCCATACACCCCTCAGTCTCAGGGTCTCCCCTCCCGAGGGAACCCCAACCCACTATCCCCACCTCACCTCACTATAAGGCTACTGCCAGTCATCATCTAGCCCCCGCACTCTGGGGCAGACTGCAGTATCAGCCACTCATCATGGACCAGGTTGGGTTTGGACCTGCTGCTTCTCTACCACCCAGTACCTCTCTGGGCCTAGGACCAGGCCCTGCAGCCTGGGGTTTTCCAGGCCGGAGCTCCCCAGCTCCCTTGGCCTTCCCCCAGCCCTGCTCTACCTTAGGTACTCTGAGCTTCCCAGCAGCCAGGCCCCTCTCCCTCTGTAAGCAGAGAGAGACTGCCTGAGCTCCCGGCTCCCAGCCTCTTATAAGGCCAGCTGCGCCTGTTTGGGGCGTGGCCACAGCTGAGGCTGCCTCCCAATCAGACCAGCCTAAGGCTCCCAGCTTTTAACCGTTTCAGGGCCGGAGCGGGTAACCACCCCACTACATGGATGCTGACTTCTATTCCCAGCTCTGGGAGGGCAGTGGGGTCTGGTGGGCAAGCCACGGTTACGCCCGGGTTCTCGCCTCTGTTCTGCCACTGGCCTGTGCCTCAGTCTCTACTTTGCCTTGTGCCCACCTCACTGGATGACCTCTGCTCCCGCCACTGCCCCATCTGCCCAGCCCAGCATCAGCTGCCATTTCAGTGGCAGCCTCTGCCTCAGCAGAGCGAACCATGCAGAGGCCAAAATGTCTCCACTCTGGCTACTGGGCCAGCAGGTGGGGATCTGAACACTGAAACCACTGGTAAAAGCTGGACCCTATTGAGGGGCGACATGAGACACGGCAGAGAGACGACTCTGTTAGATCAGCTCCTTGCTTCCAGCAGCTCCCATTCCCCCTTTGGCCCATTTGCCCTCTGGGGGAGAGGCCAGGGGCTTTGTGGCCACCTTCCTGTAAAATCAAGCCAGGGGTTTACAGCTTCTTCCATGGAAATCTGCAGTGTTGGACGTTCATGGGAACTCACAGACGTGCTGACAAACCTCCTACACGTGTGAACCAGGCACTCCTGGAGGTGTCTCTACTCCCCAGAAATCAACATGGACCGATCCAGTGGTTAATGATTGCAAAGCCCTTTGGACACACAGCACTGGGCTAGGTTAACTGGTGAGCAAGAGTGGGAGTCAGGACTCCCGAGTTCTGTCCTTGGCTCCAGAAGGAGAATGGGGTTTGCTTACAGCAGTGAGCGGTATGGGTTCTGAGCAGTAGTGGCGCCAGCTCTTCCGGCGCCCTAGGCGGCAGAAGGTCCTGCCCCCGAAATGCCACCTCCAACAGCGGCGGCGGAAGGTCCCGCCCCCAAATTTCTATGGGCGGCCGGGGCGCCGGCGCCCCCAAAATAGCAGCGCCCTAGGCAACCGCCTAGGTCGCCTAATGGGTTGCGCCGTCCCTGGTTCTCAGATCTCCTAGGCCAGGGGTCGGCAACCTTTCACAAGTGGTGTGCCGAGTCTTCATTTATTTACTCTAATTTAAGGTTTCGCGTGCCAGTCAGACATTTTAACGTTTTTAGAAGGTCTCTTTTAAGTCTATAATATAGAACTAAACTATTGTTGTCTGTAAAGTCAATAAGGTTTTTAAAATGTTTAAGAAGCTTCATTTAAAATTAAATTAAAATGCAGAGCTCCCTGCATTGGTGGTCAGGACCCGGGCAGTGTGAGTGCTACTGAAAATCAGCTCACACGCTGTCTTTGGCACACGTGCCATAGGTTGCCTACCCCTGCTCTAAATGAAGATCGCAGCTCTTTCTGCAGGATACCTGGTGTGTGGGTGTCCCTGTTCCCCCTTTCAGAATCCCAGGTAGATGGTGCTTCCCTCCGCCCCCCTCCAGGATCCCCACCGTGTGGGTGCTCCCACCCCTGCCCCCAGACAGGATCCCCGGTGGGTGTCTGTATAAAAAGAGACCGGGTCTCACTGTCTTGCCCAGGCTACGCTGCAGGGGCTATTCACAGGTGCGATCCCACTACTGATCAGCACGGGAGATTTGACCTGCTCCGTTTCCGACCTGGGCCGGTTCACCCCGCCTTAGGCAACCTGGTGCCCCCAAGCTCCCCAGGGATCACCATATCGATGCCGAACTTAGTGTGGACACCCGCTCGGCACAGCCCCCTGCAGCCCAGAACTCCTGAGCTCAAGCGATCCGCCAGCCTCAGCCTCCCCAGGAGCGGGGATCACAGGCACCCGCCACAGCGCCCGGCTGGTTTCACCCTCTCCCAGCTCCAGCTTTACACTCTGCTCGTCAGTTCTGAGCTTTGGCCACACGGGGGCAGCCTGGAGCTCAGCTAATGCTCCACGTGGCTGGCTGCATTTCCCCCCTCACACGGCAGGTTAAAGCCCAGCGGGCAGATGTGTGGACAGAAGCCGGATCCTTCCCCACAGACAGAGCGTCCCTAGCAGCTTCCCTAGAAAAGCGCTGACGGCCCCACTGAGGTCAATGAATAGCCAGAGCGCTGTCTCCGGGTTCTTCAAAGCTCCCGCCACTGCTCCCTCCACACCCCCATTGACTTCTGTGACCCCCAGGTGAGAGGCAGAGCACGTGTGAGCAAATGCACGAGACAGCAGAGCCCATGGGCGGGAGCTCAGGAGCAGGGACAGCGCAGGAGACAGACAATGGCGGAGGGCGATTGACACGTGGCGAGTTACTGTGAACAGTCTCATTCTGCTGGCTCGTTTCACCGCTCTCATGACAGCTTGTGGGGGCGGGGGCGTTGTGTCCAGTTCTGGGCGCCACATTTCAGGAAGGATGTGGACAAATTGGAGAATCTGGAAATTTTTAAGAACAGGTTAGACACACATCTGTCAGAAATGGTCTAGATAATACTTAGTCCAACCTTGTTTGCAGGAGACTGAACTAGATGACCTCTCAAGGTCCTTTCCACTCCTACGATGCTATGATTCAAGTCCAGCATCTGTGGTTGAACTACAGCAGATGATGATCTGTCAGTAAAACATCCAATCTTGATTTAAAAAGTGCCAGTGCTGGAGAATCCACCATGACCCTTGGGGAGTTCAGTTGTTCCAGTGGTTAATCACTTTCGCTTTAAAAAATTATGCTTTATTTCTAGCCTGCATTTGTCTAGCTTCAACTTCCAGCCATAGGATCTTGTTAAACTTTTGTCTGCTGGGCTGAAGAGCCCCCTGTGATCAAATTTCTGTTCCCACTTAGGTACTTATAGACTGTGATCAACTCACTCCTTCATCTTCCCTTTGTTAAGCTAAATAGATTGATTAAAAGATTAGAAAACATGCCTTAAAAGAAGCTCATTCTTGTGACTCTTCTTGAACTATATCCAAAACAATCTTCTTGAACTGTGGACACCAGAACTGGACACAGGATTCCAGCAGCAGTCACACCACTGCCAAATACAGAGGTAATACAACCTCCTGGCTCTTACTCCAGATTCCCCTGTTTGTGCATCCCAGGATCACATTAGCCCTTTTGGCCTCAACATCACACTGGGAGCTCGTGTTCAGCTGATAATCCATCACAACCCCAAATCTTTTTCTGACACTGCTTACCAGTATAGAGTTTCCCTATAATTTACAAGGGATCTCACAAAACTGGGTGACTGGGCAACAAAATGGCAGATGAAATTCAATGTTGATAAATGCAAAGTAATGCACATTGGAAAACATAATCCCAACTAGACATATAAAATCATGGGTTTTAAATTAGCTGTTATCACTCAAGAAAGAGATCTTTGAGTCATCGTGGTGAGTTCTCTGAAAACATCCACTCAATGTGCAGCGGCAGTCAACAAAGCAAACAGAATGTTGGGAATCATTAAGAAAGGGATAGATAATAAGACAGAAAACATCATATTGCCTCTATATAAATCCATGGTACGCCCACACCTTGAATATTGTGTGCAGATGTGGTCGCCCATCTCAAAAAAGATAAATTGGACTTAGAAAAGGTTCAGAAAAAGGGCAACAAAATGATTAGGGATATGGAACAGCTTCCATATGAGGAGAGATTAATAAGCCTGGGACTTTTCAGCTTGGAAAAGAGGCAATTTAGGAGAGGTGTATAAAATCATGACAGGTGGAGACAGTAAATAAGGAAGTGTTATTTACTCCTCATAACACAAGAACCAGGGGTCACCCAATGAAATTAATAGGCAGCAGGTTTAAAACAAACAAAAGGAAGTATTTCTTCACACAATGCACAGTCAACCTGTGGAACTCTTTGCCAGAGGATGTTCTGAAGGCCAAGACTATAACAGGGTTAAAAAAAGAACTAGATAAATTGATGGAGGATAGGACCATCAATGGCTATTAGCCAGGATGGGCAGGGATGGTGTCCCTAGCCTCCGTTGCCAGAAGCTGGCATGGGTGAAAGGGGATGGATCACTTGACAATTCCCTGTTTTGTTCATTCCCTTTGAAGCACCTGCCATTGGCCACTGTTGGAAGACAGGATACTGGGCTAGATGGACCTTTGGTCTGACCCAGTATGGCCATTCTTATGTTCTCAATTATGGCCTGAATTCTTTATTCCTAGATGTATGGCTTTACATTTGGCTATATAAAAATGTACCAGGTCGCTCTGTATCAATTTATTTACCACTCCCGAAATCTTTGTGTCGTCTATCAGTAACGATTTTCACTTTTCTTCCATAAAAATGTTCAATAGTGTCAGGCCAAGAATTATTCTATGTGGGACCCCACTAGAAACACACCTCCTTGATGATGATTCCTTGTTTACAGCTACAGTTTGAGCCCTATCATTTAGCCAGTTTGTAATCCATTTAATGTGTGTCATGCTGATTTTGTATCGTCCTAGTTTCTTAAGAAAATGTCATGTGGTACAAAGTCTTAAAGAAATCTAAGTCTATTACATCAGCACTATTACATGTATCACCTATAACCTTGTTGTAATCTCTCTATCACTTTACGAGTGCCCATATTCAGTCATAATAATCTGAGATTCCCACAAGTTCATTTGCATGAGCACCACTATATATTGAGCTCCTGTTTCACGAGCAAACTCACCAGAATCTGGAGACCAGGTCTGACTCCAAGAGGCATCAGAAGCTGAGGAAAAGCCAGGCAACTTCTACTCCATAGAAGGGTGAGTGCTCCTGCTGTTGGGTGTTGGTAAGGGAGAAGAGGGGCAAAAAGGCGTTGAGATATACTTATTATTATTTATTAAGCTTATTATCATAGTGCCTAAGGATCAGTCAAGAATGGGGCCCCTGCACTAGGTGTTGTACGTACACACACAGTAGCAGACCAATGGTCCATCTAGCCCAGTGTCCTGTCTTCCGACAGTGGCCAGTGCCAGGTGCATCCATGAAAGGACTTTGGTACCTAACTTCCACTTTAAGCTCCTAAACCCAAAATGTAGGCACCACTGTGGTCCTGAAAACCCCTGCTGCCTAACTCTGGAGGTGCCTACAATCCCCCTGCACCTAAGTTTTCACTCTACAAGTAGCATTGCCAACTAGGTCGGACTGGATGCCATTCACAGCAATGGCGTCTGGTCTGACCAAGTTGGCAACCCTATGTACAAGTCCCCATGGCAGTGGTACCTAAGTTTCTGTTGCTGGGCAGGCACACAATGCCTCAGTCTAGGCACCTGTCTCACACCTAACCTCAGCAGGAGCCTCAGGCCAGGTGAAACTAGCTGTTGCCACACCTACCTGACTTGGAAGGTGTTTTCAGATCATGCCTAACACCATACAGGATGGATGAAGAGACCCACCTTGTAACCTTTAGCCCAGCAGTTAAGACATTCACCTGAAAAGTTTTTGGAAGATCCTGTTTCAATTCCTCCCTCTGCCTGATGAGAAGAAGGGATTTGAACATGGGCCTCCTTCCTTACCTCTTAGATGAGAGCCCAAACCACTGGACTACAGAGCCATTCTCACACTGTCTCTGGCCCAGTGACTATTTAAATATTTGTCCAGTGGAACAGCTTCAACAAGAGAGACTGAGCAACACCCCCAGCAGAACAGTCCATAGGTTAAGGCACCCCCCTGAATGGCAGGAAACCCCTGTTCCTCATCAGGCAGAGTGGGGAATAGAACCTGGGTCTCCCACATCCCAGGCACGTACCCTAGCCCCTGGGCTGAAGGGAGGCTGCGTGCCCATCTGGCCGTTTGTGTGGAACTTGGCATGCACCACCACCGTTCTTGTAAGCAATAGCTTCGCTGCCTGACTCCAGGAGACAGTTCCTGGCTCTGGATCCTAAGCAGAGATAGGTGCCTCAGTCCAGACCAGACAAGTTCCAGAGAGGGGCTTGGGACACGCCCCTCTCCACAGCTTCTTCTCTTGGATAGCTCACGTGGCTCCCTGCCTAGTGTGCTGGCTTCTGTGGATCCCATTCTCAGGTGCCGATCTCTCCCCATACATTGTATAGGGAGCCGAGGTGCCTAACCAAAGATCTGTAGGTTCCCTGGGTGACGAGGCATCTAAAAGTTAGGGACTGCAACGTTCAACATTGCAACTCCTGAGTCCCTTTGTGGATCTGGGCTTTACACCCTAAACAGACGCCGGGCAGACAGAGAAGCAGAGGGACAGGGAGGTGAAGCGACTGGTCCCATCCAGTGCCTTGGTCACTAGCCTATGCTGCCTTGTGACAATATGGGCGTGAATTCAACTCACTCGTCTACTGTGACCACTACATTGGGGCTACATCAGGGAATAATTCTGCCCCACCCCCAAAGCTGTAACCTGAGGTCTCCCTTCCTTATTTTGGGTGCGTGTAGGGGAAATGTATCCATCACATCAGCCTAAAGTTAGTGGGGTTTTCTTATTCCTATTTGCAGATCAATTTTATGATAGATGGTTAAATAAACAAATAAATGATGGGGTTTTTTTTTAAATCACTGAATCTTGAACTGCTGCACTCTGACTCTAACCATCAAACACATTTCTCCAACCCTTGGTACATTTCTCTTGACGCTTCTGTGTTGGTTTTAATAGGGCTACGCATTGGAGACAATCTCAGACCGTGACCAAAGCAGAGTTGACCATCAGGAAAACAGACGAGCTGTGGAAGGAGACTTAGTCGATGATGAAGCCGTACACCAACTGGGAGGAGTCCCTCAAGCCAGCCTCCATCGTCATCACCAACATGGAGCAGCTGACGTCTATCTCTGTAGGTGGGGGAGATGTCTTCATCAACGAGAACCTTTCAGAATTGCCAAAATCTTTTGCGGCTTTCTTGGCGCAAGTTAACATTGAAGTCTGGTGGTCCTTAAACAACACCCAAAAGATCATGAACAAGATCAACGGGCATTTTATAGATGTCCCAAGGAAGATGGCAGAGACTGTCCTAGACTTCTCCCAGGAAGAAGCGGGGAAAACTTCCTCTGTGAGTCAGCTAGACTACATACAGATTACATCAGAGAAATGCAATGACTTAACACGAGCACTTAAAAACACATTCTGTCCTGTGATCAGCCTGATCGAGAAGCTGCTGCAGGCCTGTGAAAATGCCAAGCAGGGCTACGAGGTTAAGCTGACAAGTGTATGGAAGCTGAAGGCAGACATCAGGGTGAAGCCAGTCAAGGAGGAGTCAGAGCAGGAACGAAGGAAGAGGAAACAGCAGTTGGAGGATGACTTCCAGAAGTACGTAGAAGCCATCCCCACTTCAGGCAAATCTGTAGGCATGTTCTTTCTGCAGAGTTTAAAGAAGTGTCTCACTGACCCTGGAGTAGCCCTTGGATCTGTTTTCACAGAGCAGGATGGAACTGAGATGACAGATAACGCTTTCTTAGAAGTGAAGGAGAAGCGGGAGAAGCTGATGTCAACCCTGGAGGAGGAGGAGAGGACATTTCAGAGCATCAAGAAGCAGAACGAGGAAATGATGAAAACTGAATGTGACATAAAAAAGTATGAGGCGGAAGAAGAAGAGTTAGAGATAGCGGGAAGGATACTGGGCCAAGCCGTGGAGGCTCTGAAGAGCATGAAGAAGCAGTGGGATAACATACTGCCATTCTTCGAGACGGTCTCCAGTCAGATTGGATCCTGCTTCAGGGAATATTTAGATTCTGTTAAACGCTTCCAGCAGCTCACAAGCTCCTCCACAATGGATCCAATCTACATCCAGGCATTTAGAGCTTCCAGTATGGCTCAGTTTGTGTATGGGATCTCCGACACCTATGTCGAGGCATCTAACAAACGCCTGATGCCTTTGTTGGAAGAGCTGAAGAGAATCTCTACACAGTCTTCCTATGACAGTTTCAAATCCAGGAATAAGATAGAGGAAACCCAGAGGAACATCTCCAGCCTGGTGCAGGAGAAGGAAGAAGAGTTCAAGAATAATGTAAAGGACCAGATGGAGATCATCAAGAAGAAGATAAGGGCCAAGCAGCTCCCAGTGAGTGCGGAGAAGCTGAAGAAGATTGAAGACGCCATGCAGCAGGCATTGAGGAAGCTGTCCATGCAGTAGGAAGATCAGTTTGAATATGACCTCCCAGTGGGGTCCTAGCTATTGGCCCAACCTGGGCAAAGCTTCACAATCAAGAGATTACAGATTTCTATCTCTTCCTGTCACTTTGTTTTCTGCTTGGAGATCCCAACCCGACGCTTCTTTCTCAAAGCTCCCTTGGACAAGCTCCATTCGTCTCCACGTCGACCTTCTTGGGAAAGTCACACTAGTTCCCAGCTCGTCCATCCCCATCGGGCACCTTGGTAGAATTATTCTCTTCCATCTATGTCCCCAAGGCTCTACCTTTAAGCATCCCAAGTGAGGAGTCTTCCAGCCCTTCCCTCGGGTAGATGATTCCACGTTCAGTGACCCAGGAGAATGATGAGGTTCTCCACTGACTCAGCTCAGTGTTGGATGCACTCCAGATGGTCCCTAACCCGACATCAGGGAGTCTCCTTGTTTCCCTGGTTAGAGGAGACCTCACAGAGATACCCTCCTCATTTCTCCCTCCCCTGACCCCCACAATGAAGTGTCTTGAATCAGCCCCACTGCAAGAAGTGGGTCTATGAAGATCCTGCCTCCTTAGCTTAGTTTAGAGGAGGGGTCAGCAGTTGGGAAAGGATCAGGGAGGGTTGTGTCTAGAAAAGGAATTGGCAGTGGGAGGAGGGTGTGATAAATGAGGTGGGGTAGCTCCCTTTTATGGACACCCAACCATTCAGTTAGCTATAGAATCCTCCTTAGCAGCTGTAGCCTAATTGCCTTACCTGTAAAGGGTCAGGGGGTAAGCTTAAAATGAGTTGGCACCTGACCAGGGGAACCAATAGGGAAGCTGTATCCTTTCAAATTGGGAAAAACCGCTGGGTGTGTAAAAACAACGAGGAGCAACTCCCATCTTTTCATGTGCTGTGTATTTATACAGGTCTGTCTCATCTTACGCTGGGGTTACGTTCCGCGGTCAGCGCGTAAAGTGAAAACCGCGTATAGTCAAAATTACATTGAGTGTAATGGCGGGCAGAATCGCCCGCACTACGGAAACAGTATTTAAATTGTTATTTTTCTCTTTTTTGTTGTTTTTTTCTTGTTTTTGCCGACCGCATAAAGCTGAAATCGCACATGTTAAATGCGCCTAAGATGCGACAGACCTGTACCTGCTACTGTATTTTCCACTCCATGCATCTGATGAAGTGGGTTATAGCTCACGAAAGCTTATGCCCAAATAAATGTGTTAGTCTCTAAGATGCCACAAGGACCCCTCATTGCTTTTGCTGATACAGACTAACACGGCTACCACTCTGAAACCTGTCACCATGCTGGGTGTGTGGGTGTTTGTTCTTTGGGGGAGAGAGAGAAACCAGACAGCAACTATGATGTAAGAAACTTGGAAGCCAGGTACGAGAAATCATCTATACCATACCTAGAAACTACTCATTTGAAACCCCAGATATGTAAGTAGATTAGGAAATGTTAGAAGATGTGATCAGGGATCTTTTAGTTTGTTTTGGTTTGTGAATTCCTCTATGCTAACCCCAGGTGCTTTTGTTTTGCTTTTGTTTGCTTGTAACCTTTAAGCTGAACCCCAAGAAAGCTATTCTTGGTGCTTAATTCCTGCAGATGCTCTTTTTAAAAAAAAAACTAGCAATAACCTGAGTTCCCAATGTATTTTTTTTTTAAATATAATTTACCTTTTTTAAGAACCTGATTGGATTTCTGTGTCTTGCGAGGTTTGTGCACATGTTTTTTAGTTAGCTGGTGGCAACAGCTGATTTCTTTTTTTTCCTTTTCCTTTCTCAGCTCTTCCCTGGGTTGGGGGTGAAAGGGCTTGAGGGTACCCCACAGGAAGGAATTTCCCAAGTCTGCCTTCCTGGCAAAGGGGTTCTGCACTTGGGTGGTGGCAGCATCTACCAATCCAAGGTCAGAAAAAAGCTGTAACCTTGAGAGTTTAATACAAGCCTGGAGTGGCCAGGATTAATTTGGAAAGTCCTTGCAGGCCCCCAGCTTCTGCACTTGAAGTGCCAAAATAGGCAATCAGCTTTTGACAGAGGGTGGGGTAATGACAATTTTTTTTGGGGGGGGGGGGAGGGGAATAGTCTATCATGGATGAACCCTATGTTCCCCCAAGGGGAGAGGAGAAACCAGACACCCTGACAGGGATGGAAACAGGAAATCTGGACCCAGAGTGCCCTGAAAGAGAAGCGGAACCATGAGGCTGTGAACACCCCAATGGTGCCCTGAGGCCTAATGGTGCTGCCTGACCGCTGGTGGGGAGAGTTCACCTGGGGTTCTGCCCTGACCCCTCAAGAGACATTAGCTTCCCAGGGCAGTAGATCATCTGAGGTTGTTATTAGTATATTTCACCTGCTGTAACCCTGCCCTCCCCCACCCGCTGCTATGCCAAGGGAAACAACAAGAGCCGTTCCCACAGGGAATAGAGCTTTTGGAGAATAAAGGGTTAACTCCACACCCCTACAGCCCTGCAAACGCTTGTAGCTTATCACCTGCTGGAGTGATTGGCAACCCTCCACCCAGAGAGAATCATTAACCTGAGCTTTTGTTCTGCTGTATTTGCTGGCTGATGTCTCCAAGTTCTTGCTGCACTGGCACATAGAGAGTTTCAGTGACTGCAAAGTGCCAGCTAATGGTTACAGCAAGACAATCAGTTGGGACTCCTCCCCTGGGCCGGGAGTGTGGGCTAGTGGTTAGAAAGGAAGGCTGAGAGTCAGGATGCCTGCCTGGGTTTTATCCCTGGCTTCACTAGAGGAGTGGAGTCTAGTACAGGGGTCGGCAACCTCTGGCACGCGGCTCGCCAGGGTAAGCACCCTGGCGGGCCGGGCCAGTTTATTTACCTGCCGCGTCGGCAGGTTCGGCCGATCGCGGCTCCCACTGGCAGAGGACAGAGCCTGGGGTACCCAGGAGGCTGCAGCAGAGCAGAGCAGAAGGATGAGAGGTCGGGAGAGGAGGGTTCTGGTGCTTGCCCGGGGGTGGGTCTATCTGGGACGTGGTATCGGGTGCGTGTGTGTCTGTGTAACACTCACACACACCCCGGAGCTGTGATAGGAACATTTCTATACAAATGAAAGTGAACCCAAGCCCCCCCCCCCCCACACACACACACACACCCCTGCTCTGAGACATCTTTGGAGCATCGGCCTCTCCAACTGCCACCATAACACGGGGCCTGGCACTGTGATCTCTCCCTAAACACCATCACCGCTAGGTCCTATGGGCCGTCTGTCTCCGTCCCTAGCCCCCCAACTCACCCACCGCCCCAGCTCTGCCTGAACCTTCCCGCCCCCCTCCCATCAGCCCAAGTGACTGCTCTGGCTCTGCCGGACCTGCCTCTCTGACAGAGACATTACCCATGTTTTTCATGCCTGTTATCTGGAACATCTACATTTCCCAGGGCAGGAAAAGCCTCCAAGACACTATGGAGTCATCTACACACCAAAAAACCTCTCAGCAGCGAGTCAGTTGACCCGGGCTTCCTGGGTTCGTGCTGCGGGGTACAAAGAGCAGTTCACAGATAGCTAAACAGGTGAGTGGGCGGAGCACTCGCCTGTCTCACCCGCGTGCAAATCCAGCTGTTTCCTCTATAGCCTGGGACAACCACACAGCCCAGCGCACTGATCCCGTGCCCACAGCTTGTGGGAGTGGAGTGAGAAACGCAGATGCCAGGGGCTTCAGCAGGGTGTCAGAGATCGACCCCCTGCCCAGAGAACCTGCACTTTATTAAGGCCCCTCCATCCAAGAGCTATGACAGGGGGCAGTTTCCTGTCATATCCTGGATTAACCATCCTGAATTAAGTTAAATCTCCTTGAACTCAACTGAATACCTTCGGGGGGGAAAAGGGGCATTGTATTTAAAATGCAATTGTTAGTGTGTTATTGTAGGGCCATACCTAACTGTTTAGGGGAGGTGTGACCAGTGTAACCTTGGGGACGGAGTACAAGAATAAAGTTGGAAGATCGGCTTTGAGATAACTAAGACAGAGAACAGGTTTGAGCAGGGGAGGGAGCTGGAAATGGCACCCACAGATGCAGATGAGTACAGCTCCCTTTTTGGTTCATTCACCCTCGGGGCCATGGGCTTTCTGCCACCACGTTGTGAAATCAAACGAGATTTTTGTGGTTTGTTCCATGGACGTGCACAGGGTTTGGTGCTCATGGGAGTTCACTCCCATGTTTACACAGTTTGGGAGTGTCTGACACATGAGACGTGGCTACGGTGAGCCCGGTCTGATCCCTGCCACTGAACACGTGATGGTACAGCACGATCAGTGAGAACTAGTTAAAGATTATTTTAAATGGGAGGAGCGAAAGATGATCCACACCATATGAGACCAGCACTACAGTTAATGCTGCCCTTGTCCCCACCCCATCCTGCCCCCGTGAACCCCATGCAACCCCATCCCTTTCCCAGTGACCCCTGCACAGCCCCCATCCCCTTCCCATCTTGCCCAGTTTCCCGTGTGGGGCCTGTTTGCCATGCTATGCCTCACAAAATGTATTACCGTAAAGGACGTGCATAGGTGCCAGATCTGTAAAATGTTTGGTGAGGCCCAGAGATCAGGGATGAAGGTCTCCACTGGAGGAGTGCGATGTTATATGATTAAAATATGACCATGTATATCATTGTTGCTATCCCTGTTATACAACGGCAACAAATCTTATAAGAAGTATGTCATGTAAGGTATCAATGAAAAAGTTACAATCTATCAAATATGATTATCCTCTTCGCATGCATGTATCATTTTTGTATCCCAAGTTGTGAATATTAACTATGTACCAGCATTTCAAATGTGTTTGTTCCTGGGGGAACACCCACCAGGTATTTTATACCCAGTCTAGCCAGTGCATTGTGAATGGACCATTCAAGTTGGTGGCCCATTAACAAACACAATGGGCCATAGAAGAAGCTTATCCCCACCTGATGGGCCTTCCTGTGGACGTTTTAGCCCGAATATGGGCAATGGCTGCTTCTATGACTCACTGAAGCATGCAAATGTATGTAACTAGCTCATGTGACCCCGGACTCCATCTTGTGCCTGTAATTTCCCACAAACGAAGGTCTACACGGTGCACCTTACAGCGCTGCAGCTGTGGTGCCGTAAGGTGCGCTGTGTAGCCGCTCTTTATTGCCAGGAGAGAGCGCAACAAAACCACCTCCAACAAGGGGCGGTAGCTTTATTGCCAGGAGCCTTTGGCCCATTTGTCCAGCCCATCCTCAGCACCAGCTGCCTCTTGGTTTCAGTGGCAGCCTCTCGCTAAATGGAGCCAATTGTGTAGAGGTCAAAAAGTCTCCACTGGGGCTACTGAGCAAGCAGGTGGGGAACCGAATCCCAAAGTCACGGCTAAAAGCCAGGTGCTGTTGGGGGTGGTCAGGGTCACACAGAACATGGCAAAGAGGAGAATTCCACCAGATCGTCTCCTCCCTCTCCCCTTGGTGAGCCGTTCCCCCGGGGGGCCAGGCTGAGGCTTTCTGGCAACCACACTGCAAAATCAAGCCGGATATTTAGTTTCTTCCAGGGAAATCTGCAGTGTTTGATACGCCTGGGAACTCACAGTTCTGTTTGCAAAGCTTTGACACATATTTATCAGGCATTAATGGAGGTGCCTAACCCTCTTCCCAGACAATAGCACATGCCCTTTGTCAAAGTGTTAGGCAAGGTTAATTGGTTATAGTGAGTAAGAGTGGCAGTCAGGACTCCTGGGTTCTCCCCCCAGCTCTGGGAGGGCAGGTGGGATCTAGTGGGTTAGAGCAGCAGGGGAGGCTGGGACTCAGGACTCCTGGGTTCTCCCCCCAGCTCCGGGAGGGCAGGTGGGATCTAGTGGGTTAGAGCAGCAGGGGAGGCTGGGACTCAGGACTCCTGGGTTCTGTTCCTGGCTCTGGGAGGGGAGTGGGATCTTGTAGTGAGAGAGGCACTGGTTGTCAAATCTCCCAGGCTTTATTTCCAGCTGTGCCGGAGGCTGGCTGACTGTGAGGAATTTCCATAGGGGCTGCGATGGGTGATCTGTACCAGAACAGGGTCCCCTCTTTATCCTTTGTGGGTTTGAGATCAGGTTTCTCTGTCACCAGCCAGGCCTGGGAAAGGAGTGTAAGACTTGCCCCAGCAGTGCCCACTCCAGCCTTTCTCTGTCTGAATGGGCACATGGGCCTCAATATGTTCAGTAACAGCAAGTCTAGAGAGAAAATGGCATCCACAAACCTGGAGGAGAACAGCTCCATTTTTGGTCCATTCACCAAATTAGGGTTGCCAACTTTCTAATTACACAAAACTGAACACCCCTGCTCCTCCCCCTATTCCAGCCCCTCCCCAAAGCCTCACCCCTTCTCTGAATCAGGGTTAGAAGGGACCTCAGGAGGTATCTAGTCCAACCTGCTGCTCAAAGCAGGATCACTCCCCAGACAGATTTCTACCCCAGTTCCCTAAATGGCCCCCTCAAGGATTGAACTCACAACCCTGGGTTTTGCAGGCCAATGCTCAAACCACTGAGCTATCCCTCCCCCTCCCACTCCCACCCCCACCTCCACCTCCACCTACACTTGCTCCATCCCCCTCCCTCCGTCGCTTGCTCTCTTCCACCCTCACTCACTTTCACCAGGCTGGGCAGGAGGTTGGGATGCGGGAGGGGGGGTGAAGGATCCGGCTGGGGGTGCAGGCTCTGGGGTGGGGCTGGGGGTGAGGGGTTTGGGGTGCAGGAGGGAGCTCATGGCTGAGGCAGGGGGTTGGGTTGGGACATGAGGTGTGGACTCCGGGAGGGAGTTTGAGTGCAGGAGGTTATTCCGGTTTGGGGCAGGGGTTTGAGGTGCAGGAGAGTGTTCGGGGTGCGGGATCCCAGCGGCACTTTCTCCGGCTCCTAGTAGCAGCCACCAGGTCTCTGCAGTCCCTAGGTGCAGGGAGGCTCCATGGGCTGCCCTTTCACCCGCAGGCGCCGCCCCCGCCGCTCCCATTGGTAGTGGTTCCTGGCCAATGGGAGCTGCGGGGGCGGTGCCTGTGGGCATGTGGGCAGCACGTGGAGCTTCCCTGTGCCTAGGGGCCGCAGGCACCTGGCGACTGCTTCTGGGAGCCACGCAGAGCCAGGCAGGCAGGGAGCCTGTCTTAGCCCGGGGGCCCCGACTGGACTTTTAACAGCCTGATCAGCAGTGCTGACCGGAGCCACCAGGGTCCCTTTTCGACTGGGCGTTCCAGTCGAAAACTGGACGCCTCACAACCCTAGTCACCATTTGGGGGGCGAGGCCATGGGCTTTCTGCCACTGCACTGTGGCATCAAAGAAGAGATTTTTGCAGTTTGTTCCATGGAGGTGCACAGGGGTTGGTGTTTGTGGGAGTTCACGGCCATGTTTACACCGTTTGGGAGGGGCTGAAACGTGAGATGTGGCTACAATGCGCCCGGTCTGATCCAGTCTGGCAGTTCCCATAAACATGATGTTAGAGCACGAACCATGGGAACGAGTTAGAGATTATTTTAAATGGGAAGCACGAACGATGATCCACGCTCTGAGACCAGCATTACAGTTAATACAATCCTTATCCTCACCCCATCTGGGGCCCCTGTGAACCCCATCCCTTTCCAAATACTGTTCAGTGGCCCCCCTCCCCTTCCCATCGTGCCCCGGTTCCCCCTGTGTGGCCCAGTGGCCAGGCTATCCCTCACATGAAGGACGTGCATAGGTGCCGGATCTGTAATGGTTTTGGTGAGGCCCAGGGGTGTGAAGCCTCCAGCAGGGGTACAAGGCACAGGGCTGGGGAGTGAAACCCACCAGCTCAGTATGGCATGACAGGGGGGTGGCTGGGCCAAAGTTGAGTGGCATTAAGACCTTGTGCCCCAGATCGCAACATCTCTAACCTTTGGGGTGGCCAAGCCGGTAACCTGGCCGCCCTCCTTAGCAAAATTCAGAGTCAGGATTCATGGGTTCTAGCCCTGAGTGTAGGAGGGCAGTGGTGTTTACTAGGTTAGAGCCGGAGGAGTCAGGAGACCTAGGCTACATCCTGGGCTCTGGGAGGGGAGTGGGTCTTAGTGGGTAGAGCAGAGGGGGCTCTAAGTATGGACTAAGCTGAAGCCCAAAGCCTAAGCCGCCCCCAATCACAGCCCAGGGCCGGCTTTAGGCCGATTCGCCCGATTCCCTGGAATGGGGCCCCGCGCATAAGAGGGCCCCGCGCTCCGGCCAGAGCACGGCAAGCCCCGCCCACCCGGTGAGTACAAGCCCCGCACTTTGTAAAGCTGGCCCTGTCACAGCCCAGGACGCCGTGGCCCCAGGAAAAGCCATGGTGGCCGCATTTGAGAAATGCCGGAGTAGATCATCACAACAAAGGCACAGCGGAGCCGTGCTGGGTACAGACCCTCCTGAAACCACTGGGTATGTACTCAGCACAGCTCAGCCATGACTCCGTTACCCATGACACCGCACCCACACTGCTATTTGCACTTGTGTTACCTCAATCAGCGCTAGCATAAATGTGTGCACACAAGCAGGGACTCACACCCCTAGTTCATAGTGTAGACATAGGCTATGTCTACACTGCACTTTCAGCGCTAAAACTTTTGTCGCTGAGGGGGTGTGGAAAAAAACCACACACCCCCAAATGACAAAAGTTTTAACAACAAAAAGTGCCGGTGTGGACAGCGCTTTGTTGGCCGGAGAAATAAAATGAACAGTCCATCTTTGGGAGGGTTTTCACCCCTGCACTTTTTTTTTCCACTCTAATTTTTTAAAATTTCCTCAGCTTTGGAAAGTCACACGCTTGTGTAGTGACTGGTTTCATTTTTTCCTTTTGCTGCTCGGTCACTTTTCCAAAGTTGGAGATTCCCCTCCTCTTTCTTTCTTCCACCTAATTACTTTTCCAGGTGTCTCCAAAATAATTGAAATTGGAGTTTGTAGATGAAACATATGCAATAAAAGGAATTTATTTCATTTTATTCCAAAATTTCCCACCCCATAATAGAGAGACAAGAGGGGGGAGGCGATATCTTTTATTGGACTAACTTCTGTTGGAGAGAGAGACAAGCTTACACAGAGCTCTTCCTCAGCTCTGGGAAATGTACTCAGGTCCGGTTTACTCTACACAGAGCCCGCGCTTTGGGGGGCCCTGCGCTTCAGGGGGGACGCGGAAGCGAGGGGCCCAGAGTGGCCCAGAGGGCTGGGGGGGGGGGCTGGCGGTGGCAGCAGGGGTCAGGCCCACCCCCGCACTCACCGGCGGGAAGTGGAGGGACCCCAGAAGCGGCGCCAACTTTTCCGCCGCCCTAGGGCGGCGGAAGGTCCCGCCCCCAAAATGCCGCCCCCAACAGAGGCAGTGAAAGGTCCCGCCCCCAAAATGCCGCCCCCCAACAGAGGCGGCGGAAGGTCCCGCCACCAAAATGCGCTGACGACCGGGGCGGCCAGCACCCCCCAAAGCTTAGCGCCCTAGGCGACCGCCTAGGTCGCCTAATGGGTTGCGCCGGCCCTGAGTGACCCGGCCCCAGCCTGCTCCACTCCGCCAGCTCCCAGCATCACTCAGGGGAAGGGCCTAGGGGGAAGGGGTGGAATGGGGGCTGGCAGGGGGCAGAGCAGGGGTGGGGGTGGAGCAGGGGCAGGGACTTGGGGGAAGGAGTGGAGTGGGGGCAGGGCAGGGGCGGAGCAGGGGTGGGACGGGGCCTGGGGCAGAGGGGGGGTTGTCCCAGGCCCCGCACCGCCCTAGGGACGGCCCTGACTCTACAGATGTACGTCAGTATAAATACATCGCTCAGAGATGTGAAAAATCCACATGCTGAGCAACATGGTTCTACCAACCTTAGCCCCCCGGTGTAGGCAGCGTTATGTCGATGGAAGAGCTTCTCCCACCAACATAGCTCCCGCCCCTCGGGGAGGTGGATTAACTGCGCCGACGGGAGCTCTCTCCCATTGGCATTGGAGCATCTTCACTTTAGGGTTCCTGCAGAGGTTTCCGTGTAGACCTGCCCTCCGAGTGCCACAGCTAAATACAAGGGGGAACAGATTGTTGAGCATAAGTAGCTAACACATATTTCAAGGGACCATTCAAGATGAAGGGGCCCATTAACAGCCCTCCAGTCATGGGGAGAAAGGAGACCAGTGGGCGGGGGGGGGGGAGGCAGCTGCAGGGGCTGTTAGTGGTTTATAGCAGGGGTAGGCAACCTATGGCACGGGTGCCGAAGGCGGCACGCGAGCTGATTTTCAGTGGCACTCACACTGCCCGGGTCCTGGCCACCGGTCTGGGGGGCTCTGCATTTTAATTTAATTTTAAATGAAGCTTCTTAAACATTTTAAAAATCTTATTTACTTTACATGCAACAATAGTTTAGTTCTATATTATAGACTTATAGAAAGAGACCTTCTAAAAACATTAACATGTATGACTGGCACGCGAAACCTTAAATCAGAGTGAATAAATGAAGACTCGGCACACCGCTTCTGAAAGGTTGCCGACCCCTGGTTTATAGATTGTTGTAATAAGCCATAAATCCAGGGTCTCTATTCAGTCCATGATTTTTAGCGTCTAGCAAAATTATGAATTTAAGCTCCCGGAAGATGACCCTGGTCTCTCTAATATCCTGGGACCGATATGGCTACAACAACAGTGCATCCACCCCATAATGACATTACCAACAGAAAATCCTAATATTTCCTGCAAAAACATTTCCCACCCTCATAAAAACACAAAACATCCCCTGTCTACAAGTGACATTTCCCACCCAAAACCAGGACACTTCCTGCTTAAAAAAAATAATTTTGCAGTAAAATCACCGGAAAACATTTTGGTTTGAAAATTCAGCTGGCAATCTCTAAGCATCAATACATTTGGCCATGAGAAGCTGAGGGAAGGGAGATAAAATTCAATACTCAGTGTTCACATGGTCTGAAATAAATGCCCATTTGGAGGATAT
Source organism: Platysternon megacephalum (assembly GCA_003942145.1). Taxonomy (NCBI): domain Eukaryota; kingdom Metazoa; phylum Chordata; order Testudines; family Platysternidae; genus Platysternon; species Platysternon megacephalum. The sequence goes on from QXTE01000591.1 coordinate 162,846, forward strand.
GTTTGGATTGTGACACCCGAGTTAAACAGCTTATGGATGTTGACACTCTTAATATTTGTTTAGCAGCATGTGAGTGGGTGTTTTCTTCCCATTCCTCCCCCCACCCTATAAACCAATACCCTGCCCCCCATGTGATCTTTGGGTGCCCATTACGGCCTCCCCAATTAGACCCACCAACTTCAGAGCACCCGCCTTTGCCCCTCGGGTGTTGGAGAAGCAAAGCTTGACTGGGATGTATGAGGAGGCATTGTCATGTCTACATTGCACACGATTGGCAGCAGTGTGGAGGGTATGTATAACAGCAACGTGCCACAGGGAAAGGCAATGCATAGCTACAGGTGTCAATCAAAGGCTCCGGTATGGGGAGGCAGCGGGGAAAGGCTCAGGCAGCTCCCCACTGCTGGAGTCTTTCCCCGCTTCCTCCTCTTGCCAGAGCCTTTCCCGGCTGATGGAGCCTTTCCTCATTGCTGGAGTTGGAGAACTAGCGGCAAGGATGTCCGGTCTGGTGACCAGAGAGCCTCACCTAGAACTGAGGAGATCCGTGCAAGCAACACTGCAGAAGGGTTTAGGACTCGGGACTCCTGGATTTCCAGAAGGAAAATCCTGTATCCATTTAGAACTGGCTTTTAGGGAGGTTGGATGCAACCATCCCGGCTGCAATTCACCCATGGGGGCTGAGGGTTAATGCTCACCTTCTGGACAAGTGATCAAAGGAGTTTTCCTACCTGTAAGCTCATTGGATGTTGGGATTTCAAGATTCATCTGAGGTCATGCAGAGACACTAATACACCAGTAGGCAGAGTCCTTGATCAACAGAGCCCTGTATAAATATCACCACAACTCAGGCACTGGAGTTCAGTTACAGAAGGGAAGAGGTTTGAAGCAAGCAGGAAGGTAAGTGGTGGTGATGGTGGTGGTGATGGTGGTGATGGTGGTGGTGTGTGTGTGTGTGGGGGGGATTATTTCGTGGTATTTTTGTAATGGGGAGCTTGGGGAAAGCCTGTCCCCTGGAGGCACTGTCCAGTACTGTGCTGGGGACAAAGAGATCAGAAGGTCTAATCCAATGTGGTGGGGGAATGGGAGATACTGGGCTAGATGATCCCATCGGTTTGATCCTGGATGGTGGTGGTGGTGGGCTGGCTGGGTACATTGATTTGATCTGGTGTGGCAGGGGATGGGTGGATTTATACTGAGCTATAGATGGTCTGATTTGGTCCAGGAAGGCAGCCAGGACTGCTGGTTAGGCAGACTTGGTTCCAGATGGCAAATTCAGTGGGAGAGATTCTCATCTCAGTTATAACACTGTTCATCTAAAAAATGATTAGGGGTATGGAACGGCTTCCATATGAGGAGAGATTAATAAGACTGTGACTTTTCAGCTTGGAAAAGAGGCAACTAAGGGGACATATGATTGAGGTCTATAAAATCATGACTGGTGTAGAGAAAGTAGATAGCTCTTTCTGAATCACCTTCGTTCTGCATTTCCTGGTTTTCTAACACATTTAATACCCCGCATGCAGGAAGGATACAATGTTCCGAAGGAACTAATTGCCTTCACAATACTTTTTTGTGCGGCAATTCAACTTTAATTGTAGAGAGGCGGCCGTTGCTGCATAATGCATGGGGCAGGCAATCTCAAGATGAAGGGTGAGAAAACAATTCTCCTTGTTCTTTCTCTTGTGCATGGTAATGAAAGTTCTCTCCCTCATGTAGATTGTACATGCCCTGTCTCTGGCTTGCCCATCATGGCTTTTTCAACACGGGCCTCACAAGATGATAACTATGAAAGTGAGATCACCAGGGGGATGGAGTCTCTGGTGTCTCTAGCCGAGTGCCTGCCCCATGCTGAGACAGACCCGGACAAGCATGAGAAGATGCAGGGACACAGTAAATGTGCTTTGGAGAAAATGAAAGCCGCGAAGAAGGCATTAGAAGCCCGAAGGAGTGCCCTCAATTCCCAAATCGGGGAACTGCTTGTCAAAAGGAAAGAGCTGGACGATGAAGAGAATCAAAAGAAGAGGAAGCTCAGCCAGTTAGAGATCGAAATGGACCACCACGAGCAGATGCACGCCTGGATCCAAGAAAAGCTGGCCCTTGCCGAGAACCATCTGGAGGAGCTGATGGCCATGCTGAAGAAGGCGAGAAAGGAGGAGAAGTGTAGTAAAATCATGACAAATATCACCCTGGTGCTCCTGCCTCTTTACACTCTCCTAGGTAAGTGTCAACCCAGGCCACTCCATCCCCTAGTGCAGCAGGATATCAGACCTTTGTCATACGCCTGGTAGCACATTAATTGCTGCCACCAGCTCAGAGACAAGCAAAGCACACGGGTCAGCATGTCTTATGTGTCCTCTTCTCTGCCTGATCCACTTGCATGATGGCCACCACCTTGGCTGACACCCTAGGGCTTGAACCAGGCACCTCCCACGCTGAGAGTCCAAGCTAAAAAGCCATGCTTCCTAGCTGTGTGTGACCCATATCCTCTGGGGACTGGGCACAGAGGGGGATGCAAACAGGAGCGCCGCCAGCTTTTTCGGCGCCCTAGGTCCCGCCCCCGAAATGCCGCCCCCAACAGCGGCGGCGGAAGGTCCCGCCCCCAAAATTGCGCTGACGACCTGGGGGGCCGGCGCCCCCCAAATACTAGTGCCCTAGGCGACCGCCTAGGTCGCCTAATGGGTTGCACCGGCCCTGGATGCAAAACACCCACCCACCAGTGGATTACATAGTGCTCTGGGCACCCAGAGGGAACTCCCAGGCACATCTTCTAGGGCTGGGGTGGGAAGCAAATGTGTGGGAGGCCTGGGTACAAAGGGGTTAGTCTCAATGAAAGGTAAACGCAGTCCCTGACTTTGCCCCTCAGGGTGGGCTGCCCTAGGGGAGAACCACAACAGTCAGCTCACCCCCTGGTGCTCCTCAAATTTAACAAGTGGGGCTCCCCTTGAAGGTTCTGATCCAAAGCCCATTGAGGTCCTTCCGTTGACTCCAATGGGCTTTGGATCAGGCCCTAAGTCTTTCTGGTAGGGACTGGGACTGGCTCTGCCATCATCAGTAGTGTCCTCTGAGAGTCATCTCTCTGCCCCATGGATGCTTGATGCGCCCAGCTCCCTAACTCACTGCTCAGGCCTCTCTTTCCCCACCAGTAATAATTCCCTGGCAATTGCGCACACTGATCCTGGGGCCTCTCCCAGCCCCTCCGCTGTCTCTCTGCTGCCCAGCTCTGCTTTGGCCAGCTGCTTCTACCAGCCCTACAGGGGCCCCTTCTCCTGACCACAACTGTCCTGGACTTCCACCTCTGATCCCCTATCCAGCTCCGCAGCCAGGGACCCAGGGAATTTCTTCTTTGTGAGGGGGTGCTGCTTCCAATGTGGTCCCACTGCAGGGGATTGCCTGGCTCAGGAGTCAAGGACCGGGAGATGGGGCAATTCCCAGCTAGAGGGTGGCTGCTCTGATCTGGCCCCAGGACAGGGGGACTGGCTGGCTCAGGTGGCAGGGGACTGGACATGGGGCCTATCCCCTCTAGGGCATGCCAGCTCCGACCCAGCCTTAGGCTTACTATTTCTGGGGGATCTCTGCAGCTGCTGCATTCACCCTGTCATTCGCAATCTCAGCTGAGTCGCTGAACGGGCCACAGAGATTGAACTCCCCTCAGTCTATTAGCGGGGGTTGTGACATGCCCACGGTACAATCCAGACTAATGAGTCGCTGTGTCCCCCTGCCCTCTACCCTGGGTTGCCCTTTACAACGCTTTGCTGCCATAGCTTCCGGTCCTAGATTGCTCACCAGCAGCCCCCAGCATGTAAGTCACTCCTAGCTATGTCTGTGTGTGCGCTGCAGCCAGCCAGCTACACACCTCGGCTCTTCCCAGCCTGGTTACAATGCAGGGTGACCCGAACTCACTCCCAGCTCCAGGCTTTCCCCAGAAATGTACATCTGGTACTGCCCAGCCCTCTCCTGAACCAGGGGCAGCTCTATGTTTTTTGCCGCCCCAAGCACCGCAGTCAGGCAGCACGCCTGCGGGCAGTCCGCTGGTCAGGCGGATTCGGCGGCGTTTCTGCGGGTGATCTGCCGGTCCCGCGCCTTCGGCGTACCCGCCGCCGAATTGCCACCGAAGCCACGGGACCGGCGGACCTCCCGCAGACACGCCGCCGAAGGCTGCCTGACTGCCGCCCTCACGGAGACCCGCACGCCGCCCCCCGCCGCTTCCCGCCCCAGGCACGCGCTTGCTGCGCTGGTGCCTGGAGCCGCCCCTTCCTGAACAATACAAGCTCATACCAAATCCATCATTTCAGAAATGATATGCACAAATCCTATTGTCCCAAGTGGAGTTTCCCAAATACTTCGATTCAAACACACTGGTTTAGCTAAAACAATAAAACAAGCCTATACAAAGAGATACATTTTAAGTGACTGCAGGTAATGAGGCGTAAAAGTCAGAAATGGTTACAAGAAAAATAAAGATAAAATGCAACTAACACCGAATGCAACAAACCAGGTTAAATTCAAAGCAAAGTTTTTCTCACCACATGCTCTCAACAGTTTCACTGGCTGAACTTCTTAGACCAAGACCTTTCTTCTGTGCAATGTTGAGGCCCTTTGGGGACAGAGACCAAGGAGGAGGGGTGCCCTTGGGATGTCTCCCCTTTCCTTTTATAGTCCTCTCCCTCCTTTGAGAAGCCTCTCCAGCTGAGATTCAGGAGACCAAAAATCTATGTGTACAGGAACGCCAGGCTGCCTCTTTGTGAAGATGTAGATTTTTTGCCCATACCCCCTTTCCTGTCAAAGAAAGGCCATTTCATGGGCGGCAGGTATAACAGGCCAGGGGAGGCTAAACGTCCCCTAACCCAGGCTGTGGCCCCATCCATGCTCTGTCCCGAGGCCCCGCTCTCACTCCCCCGAAGATGGCGGGGGCTCAGCTCAGGCCAGCAGACTGGACCTCAGGGCTTGGGCTGGCCCCAGGGTTGGGCGGTGCTCAGGCTGGCCAGTGGCCCCGGGTGGGTCGGGCCAGCCTGGGGGTCAGTGTGGTGGCTTCAGGCGGCTGGCAGTTCAGGGGCAGGGTGGCCGGTGCAGGCCAGCTGGCAGCCTGGGGCTCAGGGCGGCCTGGGCGGTGCTTGGGCCAGCCGGTGGCATGGGGCAGCTGGGGTGGGTGGCCAGGGCTCCGGTGGATATGGGGGGCAGGGTAGAGGCGGGGCCTCAGGCAGAAGGGGCGGGGACTAGCCTCCCCGAAGAGGGAGGTTCACATGCTGCCCAGGGGCTATTTAGCTGGTTATGTTCCATTGACCTTGTTTACACCTGGCTGAGGCGTCACCTTGCCCTTTGGTTCAGCCATTGGAACATGTTTTAGTAACAACATACAGTGGAATCTTATAACTTTACCTACAATGTTGCTACACATATTTCACCAGGACAATAAAGACCAGCAAATTGAGAGTTTTCAAATGATAGCTCACAAGGCATACTTTGTACAAAGATTATTACAATAGGGTACAAGGGGTGAACACAGGGGTACAGTCTGTCACAGGAGTACCCATCGGGTCAGGGGGAGGCACTGTGGTGGTGGCCCTGTGTGGGGGAACAGCTCACCCTGACACTGCCCAGGTTGGCTTTGCTCTGCGGGGACACAATGAAGGAATCAGCTTTCACCACAGGATCAAACCCGGGACCTTTGGATGTTAAGGCATGAGCCTGTAGTGCATGAGGCAAAAGACCCAACTCTGTTAGCCAAGACTATAGCAGCTGGGAAAGTTATTTTTTCTCTCTCTCATTTGTTCCTATGAGAAATGTAAATGGAAATGTAAAAAAAAAAAAAATTGTTTTGGTCAAATTTTTCCACAGAAAAGTTTGAGTTTTCATCACAAAGATCCAATACTGAAAACTGAAACATTTTGATTTGGAAATGTGCTGGTGCCTCATTGGTGTTGTCCTTCAGGTGCCTCATGTCCTCATTCTCCTCTATAGAGCAGGCTCCTTGGTCAAACTACATCTCCCATGATGCATCACATGCTCCTTTCTTGGTGCGGGGAGATGGTGCACCATGGGAGATGTTGTCAGGTCAAGGAGCCTGGCCCATAGCGGAGAAAGGGATGTGAGTCAACAGAATTGTAAACCCCATCAGGTAGCACAAATGCTATTTCAGAATTATTAATTTGTGGTGCATTTTTTTAACCAAATAAAATGAAGTACAATAAAATAGATCAATCAACATTTTCCATAGTAGGCAGGTAATCGTTTTGAAAAATTTTACTTAATCAAAAACCTAATTTTCTTTTTATAAATAGTTTCGATGGAATTTTTTCAAGAAGCCCTAAAAGTGACCGATACGAAGGAGCTTTTCCTGTCGGCTAGCGTTGTGACCATCATTTGCCAGGTCTCTACGTACATTGCTCGGAAAGCAGTCCGGGAGCTGCAAAAAACCACCAGCCAGTACAAAGTCCAGGTCTCCGACTACAAAAAGGAAGCTTGCATATGTGACAAAGAAAAGAGAGAAACCAAGGAGAAAATCGAAGACATCAATGCCAGTCAGGGGAAAATTAAAGAGATTGGTGGTGAACTAATTGAGCTTTCAGCAGCGCTGCAGGAGGAGGAGGAGGAGCTGAAAAAACACATACAATTTGTGAGTAAGCTGACTGGGAAAGTCAACACGCTCATTGATGATCCCTTGGACTATGAATATACCCGCATGATTTTGGAGGAGATTTATCAGTTAATGCGGTCAGTGGTGGAAAAGGGACCTCAGGAGAGCTTGAGGTTCCCTGACAGAGAGACAATAAAGAACCTGGTCGAGAAGCTAAAAAACATGATTCAAACGCTTAGGGAGGATAAGGACAAGGCTAAGGACAGGATTTTTTAGAGCTGAGATACGCCAGGGCAGAGGGGGATGTAACATGTCAGTGGGCCTGAGCCTGATCCCACTTACACCAGTTTTACACCTGGGTCGCGGAGATCAGAATCCGGCTCTGACTCCATTGCTGTCCCTGGGGCCTCTCTGGCTTTGCACTGGGGTAGGCTGGAGATCAAAGGTGGGGTGGAAGAAGTATATGTGATGTCTTTATAAGTGAGTGTAGGGCTGTCTCATGTCATCAAAAAGTGGCCCATTTACAGCAATTTATACATCATGACCTCTGTATCTGCCCCAAGAAATACAAAATACTAGATGAAATCTTGATTTCATGGAAGTCAATGGGAGCTTAGCCATTGACTTCAATGGGAACAAGATTTCATACCTTGTTAAGTCCTGTTTGCCCTAGTTTTTACTGGCAATCGTGTTCAAGCTCAGTAGAAATATAGCTGAAGTTCTCTCTGCTTTTAATTGAAGGGCAAGGGCATATGAATCTTTAACAAAGAAAGTTTTTCTCCCAAGTATTTGTGCCATTTGAGTTAAGTAGGTGGCCCCCCAAGACAGTTTTGAATAAATATCTCTTCACCTCCCAGTCAACTGGGTTTTACTTCTATGGTTATCTGTTATGACACAATGTTACCATTTCTCCAGTCATCCATACAGTCTCCTAGGAAAAACAGGATCAATAATACCTGGAAGAAAAAATTAAATCATTGCTAGTAAGGTTTTCATATGACACAAATTGGTAAATTGGTAGAATAGTAATAATGATAAGCTTAGGTCAGATGTACAGAGTGATCTGGAGCACACAGTACTTCGGGCTAATTTGAATAACATAAAAGGAAATATTTTTACCATAACATGTAATTAGGCTGTGGAACTCATTGCCACAGGAAGTTGTTGAGGCCAAGAAGTTAGTAAAATTCAAAATGGGATAGGAAGTTAATAGGAAGAATAAGAATATCCAGAGTTATCAAAATTAATGATACCAAACATTTGATGTTAAGGATATTAAACCCCATATGTCAGGGCTTAAGTCAGTCTCTAACTATTAGGGATAAAACCTAACGTGGGGGCTGGGAGCCAGGATTTCTGGTTTCTTCTCTCAGTTCAGTTCTCTGTGCCAGCCCATCTTCCTGATTCCAGTGGCATCCTCCCAGTGAGCAGAGAGAACTGCCTAGAGATCAAAACGTCTCCACTTAGGCTTCTGGGTAAGCAGGTGAGGAACTGAAGCCCAGTGCCATCAGTAAAAGCCAGACCCTGTTAGGTGTTCATGGGAGCTCACATCCATGCTGGCAAAGTTTTGACACACATGAAATAGGTGTTTCCTCAGGTGTCTAAGGGTATGTCTTCATTGGCAGTGTTAAAGCACTAGTGCGGCAGTGCTTTAACGTGACAGTGTGGTCACAGTGCCAGCAGCGCTGTAAAAAAACCAAAAACCCACCCCGATGAACACCCCGTGTCGCTAAAAGCTGTGTTGTGTAGACAAAGCCTAAGGTTCCACCATTGTTGTCAAAACAAGGAGAACAGCAATGGAAGATTTATACAGTTGTTCCGGCTTGCTGGAGCACAGCAGTTCTTGGAGTGACTTTGCATTGTATGATGGGGTGTTCAAACAAGTTTAAAGAGCAGCAAAGAATATGAAGGGACTTATGAATGTATGTGAACTTTAAACTGAACTTTTTAGCAGCTAGCAGAGTGTTGCTGGAGAAACTGCAACTGGGCAAGAGTAACTGCATGATGCACCACAAAGGGGCCCGTGGGAAGCAACTTGCGGAGTAAGTTGCTGGCTGGAGCAAACCAGCCACTGTTCAAGGTAATATCCCAAGATGGTTGTACCAACAGCAGTGGCCTAACTTGTCTTACACAAACTAGTGTGACCAGATGTGTTCTACAAAGTGACTGGAAAATTCCAGTCCAAGTTGCAAGAACTCAAAAGCTGATGACTCGCTCCCTGACTGAACCACGAGAGAGGACGACTCTCATTTTGGTTGGACATTTTGAATCTTTGGAAGAAGTATGGGTCACCATCTGATTGGTCCACACCAGCACCTCCAATAAGAGGAACCAAGTTGGACCACCCAGCAAAAAAGGGATAAAACATCCTGTCTCTTTCTGCACATCACTTCCCAACAGCCAAAAACACCTGGAAGGGAGAAGTTTGAGGTCCTGGGCCAGTCACCTGGGAGTCCTCCTAGTGACATCAAGTACCTATCTTGGTTAGGCAACCTTAACCGTCTTTCTATTTTCCAGCAAGTTGGATTGCCTGCTAGTGCACCAGGAAAAGGCTATAGTCGTAACCATCCTCTGCTCCACCTGTGTTTGCAGTGTCAACTCCTGCTGTGAATGAACAATACCTGAGCTGAAAGCTGACAGCTGAGCAAAGATCTGGTGACAAGTAACACACAGCGTTTCTCTTGGGTGATGACCCAAGGCAGTCAATTGACCACTTCCTGAAACTGGTTACCTACTTAAGTGTAGACGCTTGTGTATGTGCTATAAAGATAGTAACTCCGTGACAGTGTGTCTTTGTTTTGTAACAGGGAATCAAGTTGTTGTGAAGTACCTTTAAAACTGAACAAGTTACTGTTGTTAACTAAGATTGTAAAGCACTATACACGTGTCTACCATAGTTTATGGTTTTGTACCACCTTTCACATTCTAGGGGTATGTGGACATAAAATGAGACCCAGACCCAGTAGGTAAGCTCCTTGAACTGTGGTCAGTCTACACAGTCTGTCATAAATGTAAGAGATGATCTTAGGCAGTTAGGAGTGTTAAATCAGATTCTGGGGCTAATATGATTCATTAGGAAATAGATAACAAAGGTTGACTACTATAGATACATTGGGAAGGAGACCTTGATAAATTAGCATGTAGGTAATTGACCAAGCGGTCTTGTAAGCTAGCTTTGTTTGGGTTTGTTCGCAACATGAGTTGATAACCAGTTGCAACAAGTGAAATCCTATTTTGAGGGACTCAGTCAAAAATATAAAGTCACCTTCCCAAATGGTGATTGCGTATGTGTTATGTTCTACTGTGGTTGTATAATTTGATTCTGAAAACCTAAATGGTGATATTGACCAACTTGCTAGTTTCTGTTAAGCCAAACCATAGCCCAGTAACAGTTTTGCCTTCTTATAGCCTATACTATTAGGCCTGGCCTACACTGACAAATTATGTAAAATCCTCACCCCTGAGCGATGCAGTTATACCAACCTTATACCTGGTGTAGACAGTGCTAGGTCAACAGATGAATTCTTCCATTGACCTAGCTACCACCTCTCGGGGAGGTGGATTACCTATGCTGATGGGAGAACCCCTCCACAGTCAGGGATGAGCACACGCAAGGATCCAGGGTAGAGCATTCTTCATATCATGCTGTGAAATATACTGCATTAACTTTATGGGATGATAATACACAGCATGGGCTTTATTGAGGGGTACGTGATACCCATAAATCACATGAGCAATGTGGGTAGCCCTACCATTGAACAGCGCCAAACTGCCTCTCACAGGCATCGCCAGATCCCAGAAGACAGATGCACAACTCTCCCTCCACTGATGTTGCCAGTACCAACTAGATCCGAGCCTTAGGGAAGTGGGAATAGGCGTGACACACACACACCCCCGCCCCGTCCCCCAGGAGCTGCCAAATGCCAGGTTATACATCTGGATCCTTTCAACAGATCTATATAGAGTGCAAATGGTGTCGCTCCAGTGACTTCAGTGCAGCTACTGGCGATCTGGTCCCATTGACTCCAGTGGAGTGGGGCTGATTTATGCCAGCTGGGGATCTGATCCATTTGCTCCAGTGGAGTGGGGCTGGTTTATGCCAGCTGGGGATCTGGTCCCATTGACTCCAGTGGCGTGGGGCTGATTTCTGCCAGCTGAGGATCTGATCCATTGACTCCAGTGAAGCCATGATGTAGATCCTGCATCCCTTTTTCATGAAACAAAGCCACTGCACTGTCCTTTTTGTTTCCTCAGTAACGGGGGCCGGCGCATCTTCTCTGCCTCCCAAAATCTAGCAGAGCGCCCAACATGTGCAGCTGCTCTTCAAATCCCCTCGCAATGACAATAATGTAGATGTGCCCTGCAAGTCTGACAGCATGACATCCAGCCTGACAGCCATTGGAATGTCCTGGGAGCATTTCAGAATCCAAAACACATGACATCAAACTCAAAAAGGCCCTATTTGGTGGTGAATGCTGTCTTCTGTTAGTAGTCATCAGGGTGCACCTTTACCTGCCAGTAGCCACTGGCCAGGCCCAGGGTGGAGAACCAACAGGCTTTCACCAGAAAGTCATGAGTGTCATCAGCCTTAGATGCATATCTCCTCCCGCTCATGGTAATGTAATTCAGCCATCAATAATCCACCCATGTCCGTCTCCCTCCAGCTTTCTGCCTTACCAAGACAATGGGTGCAGCCCATGGGCTCATGGAAAGCTGGATGAAGCTTCTCTCCACCATCTGTTGCAGTTGTTCGCTGAACTCTGCCTGGTGGTGGACTGGGATCCTTCATAGTCCCAGTCTCACAGGTCTGGCGTCTCCAGTCTCAGTCCCAGTGCTGAGTCAACCTGTGCATCCCAGGTTATCATCCCCCGTGGAGAAGATAAAGATAATTTCCCAATTACCTTGCAGTTGCCTGGGTGACAGACTTCTCCTTCTCGGCCCCAACTCCTGCATGAGATCTTCTCTCTCCTACACTTGTTCTACTCCCAGGTTCAGTCTCTGTGTCTTCCTCTTTTCCCAGTGCCGTGCTGTGCTGCTAGCACTTCGGGGCCCACCTCTGGATACACAGCTACTTCCAAGTGACGTGGAGTTCTGGTGCCATGTTGGGAACTCTCACTGGGACACAGCCTCTCAGACTTTCGCCAATGATTTGGGCCACCAGGGATTCATGTCCGCCTAATGGTGAGGGTTCCAGTATGCCTTCCAGCCCTTCCATTGGGTTCCCCTTCACCGTCTGGGAAGGACCATCTCACTCCTCAGGGATAGCACCAGTCCTCTCCATGGAGACCTCACATACTTCTGTTTCACCCCCAACAGGTGTCATAGCAAACTGTTTCTCCTTGATGGTACAGAGGCCTCTCTTATTGTCTGAGGAAATCAGCGACAATTACAGCTTCCTAAGAGGCTTCTTCAGCTACTAGGAATTTACAAGCTAGAGAGAGGATGTCCAGAATAATACTTGTTTCCCCCTATTCCCATGTCCTGTCATGAGTGCAGGGGACTAGATGACCTCTCAAGGTCCCTTCCAGTTCTATGATTCTATGATCTTAAGCTAAGTTGGGTTTGCAACCGGGACCATCTCACTGAAAGATCTCAACTTCCTCTGGTTTCCCTGGGTGGCTCTTCCCCAGCATCATGAGTGTGCAATGGAATAATAGTATACCTCTGGGGTATAATACCTCTGGGGTATAATAGACCCCAGAGACTACCAGAATTGTACATGGGTGTTCACTGATCTCTCCTGTGAGGTAGTATTTGAGCCTGGTCTCATTGTCTCGTTTTGGGCCTCCTGGTCTGCGGGCAGAAGCTGGAGTCAGGAGTGAGGCCCGGCAGCAGGGCCTGGGATCAGCTAGTTTGCAACCTTGCTCCTGCCCTGTCCCTGTCCACACCAGCCCTGCCCCCTTGCTCAGTTTCTGACCTCTGGTTCCTGACCCCAGCTCTAACCCTCAACTCTGACCCAGCTCCAACAACTAGGCCGGACCGCCTACACCCCGGTCCGTCAGAATTTGAGCAGCCCAAACAAAACCAGAAGGAGGTAAAGAAGAGGAGGAGGAATTGGTTGTTTACAGGAATGGATCCTGCTAAGCCCAGCGTCTCCCTCGTGGAGATACTGGGCATCCTACAGAATCTACAGATGCAGGTAGACACCCTGCAGGTGCAGAATGCTATGCTGCAGGCACAGGCCATGTGACCCATGACTCCTCCCCCTCGGTAACCTAAAACTCCCCTCCCAGGCAGGGGACCGCAGCCAGTCTGTAGTTTTATGAACAAGTGCCGTGTCCTATTCTGACTGGTTGGGGCGGGGGTTAACTTCAGTGTTACCAGTCTTGGGTTGGAAGTATCTATTCTCCCTTTTGCAGCCTACCCTGACCTTGGCATTTCCAGTGAGGGCTGCCCTAGGCACACCAGGTCACAGGGGTTATAGTGGATCACAAACTGAGTATGAGTCAACAGTGTGATGCAGTTGCGAAAAACATTAATATCACTCTGGGGTGTGTTAACACAAGTGTCACATGTAAGACACAGGAGGTAATTGTTCCACTGTGTTCAGCACTGGTGAGGCCTCAGCTGGAGTCCTGTGTCCAACTCTGGGCACCACACTTGAGGAAAGATGTGGACAAACTGGAGAGAGTCCAGAGGAAAACAACAAAAATAATCAAAGGTTTAGAAAACCTGAGCTATGAGGAAAGATTAAAAAAAATGAGCATGTTTAGTCTTGAGAAAAGAAGACTGAGGGGGCACTTGATAACAATCTTCAAATATATTAAGGGTTTGTTATAAAGACAAATGCGATCAATTGTTCTCCTTGGCCACTGAAGGTAGGGCAAGAAGTAATGGGCTTAATCTTCAGCAAGAGAGAATTAGGTTAGATATTAGGGGGAAAATATAAGGGTAGTTAAACTGTGGAATAGACTTCCAAGGGAGATTATGGAATTCCCCCATCGATGGAGATTTTTAAGACCAGGTTGGACAAACACCTGTCAGGAATGGTCTAGGTTTACTTGGTCCTGCCTCAGTGGAAGGGCCGGACTAGATGACTTCGTGAAGTCCCTTCCAGCCCTACATTTCTATGATTCCCAGTCCCTCCTATGGGACAGTTGTTGATTGGGGGGGCGGGTACGGGGAGGGAGGTCAGTCACTGCCTGTGTCTTCCTCTGTCTGTTCTTTCTGGATTATAGGACCCCATCTGCTTTCAGCTAGTTAATATCACGCTGCATGGCTCTCATGCCTTCAATCAGTCCTGAGGTCTGAATCCCACGTCTTTCCTGTAGCAGCAGTGACTTTCATTTCAGTCTCGTGCGCTCATACCCGGGGGCTGGGCCCACTTCTTTTGCAGCCCTTATGATTAGTTCTAGCTCCGTAGCAACCCATAGCATCTCCCCCCATTTAGGTTTCTCCTTACAAAGAGCATCCAGATCTCTTCTCCAGCAGCATGTGTCACAAACTGGTCCCTGGCCAGCAAATCCTACACTTGGCCATCATAATCCAGGAATGCCTTGGTGGCCAGGCCCCAAAGACACATACCCAAAATCATTCACAGATTTTCCTTTTTCTTGTTTCCAGCTGTTGAAGGTTGCTCAGTTCCACTTGGGATCTGTGCTCAGTTCCAGAGTCTGAGGCATATTCCCCTGCGGTACCACGTGTCAGTCCATCAAACACCTTCTGGGCTTTGCCTTGGAGAAGCAGGACATGAAAATCCAGCTTGGTGGCCTCAGCCCTGCCTGATTTGGGCAGCTCACTCAAAATGGTTGATGGCCCTGGCCATCACTAGTATAAATGCTGGACATGAAGATGGGCTGCCACATCTCTCTGCCTGCACTGCACTGTCCATTTCCACTCTCAGAGATCAGGGGAACATTTCGACACTCTTATTTTGCCAGACTTGGTTAATGTTAGCAGGTGACACAACGCGCCCCACCCAGTACCAAACCTTCCCAAACCCGTGTGCTCTGCAATGTCCAGCTGCATTTGAGGGTGCCATTTTTAAGAGAGACCCTCCCCCATTGTGTGTGAGATCACGCTGGTGGGGCAGGATCACGCCAGCAGGCCCAGGCCCACGCCATTCCCGGAAGTACCAGATTGTCCGATATTCCAGGAATGTGTGAGTGGCCACTCTACCTGTCAAAAAAGGGAAATCAGATTGGTTTTGTTTTTGACAAATTCATATTGGCTATTATGTATCTCCCTCTAGGTGCTTACAAATTGATTATAACCGGGCACCGCTGAGCGACATAAGTTACAGTGATATGAGCGCTGATGTGGACAGAGCTTCTCCCGCCAATATAGCTACTGCCACTTGTTGGGGGTGGATCAGTTATGTTGATGGGAGAGCTCTCTCCCATCGGCACAGAGCGGCTACACTGGAGCAGTGCAGGTGCCTTAGTCTTTTACACTCATCCTTAGCAACTTGTCTTTCTTTCCACTTTTGGTAGACTTGGTCTCTTACTATTGTTATCTTTCTTCCTCATTGGGACTGATTGCTATTTTGCCTTTAATATTGTCTCTTTTAGGAACTGCCTGCTCTCCTGAACTCCTTGTTCTCTTAGATATCCTTCCAGTGGGACCAAACCTACCAATTCTCTGAATTCTCATGTTTAGTTGTTTTCCACCATGGCCCCTAACTCCTTATCTGAGTCACCATATTCCAGGACACATTCCCTCATGCTATAAGTATGGCTTGCATGCTTGGTCCCTAGAGGTATGACTTTGCATTAGGCTGTATTAAAACTAAACGGTCCATACTGGAGGGTTAGTACCCAACACAACTACATCTGAGTGTAGAAAATTCCATGTGAAAACGATGGGTCACTTGCGGGTTTGAACTAGTGTAAATGGTGGATTCTCTGTAACTTGAAGTCTTTAAATCATGATTTGAGGACTTCAGTAACTCAGCCAGAGGTTATGGGTCTATTATAGGAGCGGGTGGATGAAGTTCTGTGGCCTGCAATGTGCAGGAGGTCAGATTAGATGATCATGATGGTCCCTTCTGACCTTAAAGTCTATGATGACTCTTCATAGGGTGGTGGGGCCTTTGAAAGAAAGGTCAAATATCAATTTTTTGTCCTGAGCAACTTCTAGAGAACAAATATACAACATTTTGAGATTCTAGTTCCAGTGGGGACATAACAATCTGTGATTCAGCACAGTATAAATGTCTGTACTATATTTGTTTGCAGTGTTGATGTACGTGTGTTGGTTGCAGGATACAAGACAATATAAGTGAGGTAATATCTTATTGGGCCACCTTTAGTTGGTGGAAGGGACAAGCTTTCAAACTTCGTAGAGCTCATCAGAAAAGCTCAGTGAAGCATCAAAGCTTGTCCCTTCCACCAACCAAAGTTGGTGCAGTAAAAGATATTACCTCACTTGTATTGTCTCTGTGTCCTATATGTGTTAATCTAATGCCTGATTAATATCCCTGCCTTAGCAATAGAATGGAGCTAACAGCTATAGAGATTTGGACAGTGTAAAACACAAATGAGCCCTGGAAAACATGTCAGGGCACTATCACTCTAAGAGAGCCCTCCTTCAGCCATGGTAACTGGAGCTTCCCCACCAGATCATTTGCATTGGCATAAAAGCCCCCATATACACCTCTACCCCGATATAACGCAGCCCTCGGGAGCCAAAAATCCCTACCGTGTTATAGGTGAAACCCCGTTATATCGGGGTAGCGGCGGCAGGGCTCCAGGGCTCCAGCCGCGGGGAGCCCCGGGCCCTTTAAATCGCCGGCCGAGCTCCGCTGCCGCAGCCCCGGGGTTACCGCGCTATATGCGAACCCGTGTTATATCAGGTTGCGTTATATTGGGGTAGAGTTGTATTGAAGTCCCATTTTGCCAGCAATTCACCAGCATTGGAGATTCAGTCTGGCTCTGAGAGGCATCATAAACTGACAAAAATTCAGGCAACTTTTACACCATAAAAAGGTGAGTCCCTCCTGTCACTGGGAGCTGGCAAGGCAGGAAAAAAAAGAGCAAAACAGCTTGTAGAGTTATATGCCAAATCTTCAGATGGTATTTATCAATCTACACCAGCTGGGGATCTGACCCTGCATTGGGATGAAAGGGTTGTTCCATTGGATTCAATGGGGTCAGACCCCCAACCATGTGGCCAAAAGGGCTAATGTGATCCTTGGATGTATAAACAGGGGGATCTCAAGTAGGAGTGGAGCGGTTCTAACCTCTGTATTTGGTACTAGTGCGACTGCTGCTGGAACAGTGTGTCCGGTTCTGGAAGTATGTTGATAAATTGGAGGGGCTTGGAGAAGACTAAAGGATTAGAAAACCTGCCTTATAGTGAGAGAGATTCAAGGAGTTCAATCTCTTTAGTTTAACAAAGAAAAGCTTACGGGGTGACTTGATCACAGTTTATAAGTATCTACGTGGGAACAAATAGTTGACAGTGGGCTCTTTAATCTAGCAGGCAAAGGTATCCAGCACATTAACCTGAAGTAGTGGCACTGTATTATTCCTATCTGCAGATCAACTTTGAGGCTCTGAATAAATTCACAAAATTGGTGGAAAAATTTAAAATCAAAGGATTTCACAGCACTGAATCTTGAACTGCCATGTTCTGACTATACTCATAAAGCACTCCCCCCACCCCTCTCCTCTTTCATACCTTGGTACATTTCTCTTGAGCTTTTGTGATGCTTCAGGATATGTCTGTATGCATCTTATCAAACTACAGACTGTGTTGTGTTTTGTGAGCACCCTTTTGATTGTAAGTGTCCTGTCCCTTCCTGTTGGTTTTTTTGCCTCCATTTTACATAAGAACATAAGAATGGCCAGACTGGGTCAGACCAAAGGTCCATCTAGCCCAGTATCCTGTCTTCCGACAGTGGCCAATGCCAGGTGCCCCAGAGGGAATGAACAGAAGAGGCCATCTTCATGGGGGGAGGGATAGCTCAGTGGTTTGAGCCTTGGCCTCCTAAACCCAGAGTTGTGAGTTCAATACTTGAGGGGGCCACTTAGGGCTCTGGAGCAAAATCAGTACTTGGTCCTGCTAGTGAAGGCAGGGGGCTGGCTCAATAACCTTTCAGGGTCCCTGCCAGTTCTATGAGATAGGTGTGTCTCCATATATTAACTGATCCATCCCCTGTTGCCCATTCCCAACTTCTGGCAAACAGAGGCTAGGGACACCATTCCTAGCTAATAGCCATTGATGGACCTATCCTCCATGAATTTATCTATTTCTTTTTTGAACCCTGGTATAGTCTTGGCCTTCACAACATCCTCTGGCAAGGAGTTCCACAGGTTGACAGTGCATTGTGTGGGGAAAAAAATACTATCTTTTGTTTTAAACCTGCTGCCTATTAATTTCATTGGGTAGCCCCTAGTTCTTGTGTTATGCACTGATATTATTTCCAAGAGGTATTAATATGGCGTGAACAAGGCTGAGCAATGTAGGGTCCTGTGAACATTTGTTTAGATCTATCTTGGCCATATAATAAGTTGGCTACAGGGGTAGCTGAGCTGCAAGAACCAGGTTTTTTAGTCTGGAATACAGGTGGGTGGTAGCCAAGCACCAAATCACTTGACCAGGGACCTTGGTCACCTGAGGAGGCTTTGATGCTGACCAGGAGGATGGCAGGACAGAGGAGACAGGAAAGTCTAAAAGCACAAGTTCTGCTCTGTAAAACTATTTCTCATCAACCAGGACAACATAGCAAGACTGAGCAGGAGGAAGGAAGGAAGAGAGAGTGGTCTTGGGACCTTGAAGACACTAAGCAAAATCCAAAGAATACTCAACAGTGGTGAAGAAACTGGGGGAGGGAATATCATATGGATGTTTTATTATTTTGTCTAGAACTGTGTAACTCTTGTGACTTAGCTGAGTGGTGGGATGAGTCACGCGATTGGAATGTGAAACTGAACAGTTATAACTTGTTGAGGAAGGATCATATGGGCAAAAGGGGAGTGGGAGTGGCACTCTGTGAAAAACAGCATTACCTGTGTGATGCTGTATGGAATCTGGGGGGCACTTTAAAATATTATGAATACCAATATTGTAAAATTGCAAGGAATCTGACCAGATATGCTGTGTAAGATATCTGTGGAAATGTTATGATTTGCCAAATACAATGATCTTGTTTGTATGTATTATGAGTTATAGATGTGTAGGGTATATCTGTATTTCGAACTTGTGCTGTGCGTCTGGGTGACATCCCCAGACAGATTGGCATCGCACTGCCTAGCCTGCTTGATGGCCAGTCAAGGGACATCAACTGTACAATGAACCCATTGAAAGGCTTATGACTCAGCAAGGCATGCAGGGACATGCCTATGGATAGAACTCTAAGGCTTCATGTGCTGAGCAGCTTGTGTTTGGAACAAAGGAAATATACAAGCTGCATGGCAAAAGACTATAAAAGGCAGCTGCGTCTTCTCCATTTTGTCTTCAGTCCTGCTTTTTACCTCTGGAGTAACCGTTCTACAAACGAAGCTCTGAACAAAGGTCTGAATGACCCATCCAAGCTCTGGATGTGTTCCCGAGGGACTTTCAAGCCAGCAAACTCACCAGTACTGCTAGGAACTTGATGGACTTTGAAGTCTTAGTATGTATGTGACCGTTTTACCTTTAAACATCTCTCTTCTTGTTCTTTCTTTTTTCTTTATAATAAACCTTTAGTTTTAGACACTAAAGCACTGACTGGCAGCGTGGTATTTTGGGTAAGATCCAAACCTATACTGACCTGGTAACGTGGCTGACCCTTTGGGGTCAGAAGAACATTTTCTGTTTGGGGGCAGAGTTTTTTAAATAATTTCTCACTGGACTGGACCTAGGCGCTGATTGGGAGCCAGAGAACTGGAATGCAATAAAGGGAGCTGGGTGATTTCTTTTTTTGCTTCTTGATAACCAGTGTGGGGGATCAGAAGCACAGTCTGTGACTGGCTGGGGAGTTTAACTTCAGTGTTACCCACCAGTCTTGGGAATATCTACTCTCCCGTTTGCAGCCTGCCCTGACCTTGGCATTTCCAGTGAGGGCTGCCCTAGGCACACCGGGTCACAGCCTCTTTCCAAGGTACTGACAACTCTGAGGGAAATTATTTTGAAAGCTTATGGATCAATGTCTTAACAGATAACACATAAGTTGGGGTAATAGTCGGTGTATGCTACACACCAACAAATCACACTAAGGATCAGGATGACAGGCTCCTTAAGCACCTATTTATAACATGTAGGAAAAAAGCTGCATGATCAGGGCGAATTCAATTTGAGTGACATTTCCTCCGCAGCATGGGGCAGGGGTCGCTTGCTAGAGGATTATCTGCTGCTTGAAGTCGTCAAATCATGATTTGGGGACTTCAACAGCTGAGTCAAGGGTGAGAGTTATTTCAGGAGTGGGTGGGTCAACTCTTGTGGCCTGCATCATGCAGGAGGTCAGACTAGATGATCATAATGGTCCCTTCTGATCTTAAGTTCTATGATTCTATGATTCTATGCTGGAGGTCTCATGCTGCCAGTTCTCAAACACCCTTGGAATTTCTGAATACTATAGATGACAATTTCCTAACTCAGACAGTGTGGCACCTAACATAAGGGAATTCTATATTAGACCTATAGATGAAGAATTGATCACATAACTAAAAATTCATGGAAGCTTAGGTACAAGTGATCATGACTTAATTTCATTTATAATGTGCAAATAGGATAAAGTCCAAACCAGTAATATATAAACTTGGTGCTTTAAAAGGGCCAATTTCACAAAGTGGAAAACAATTATAAGCCAAATCAGCTGGGAAGAAATCTTTGAACGGAAAAATGTGCATGATCATGGAGATTGTTTAAGAACACTTTACTAAATTCCCAAAAAGCCACAATCCCACTATATATATATGTAACAGATGGAAGAAAGCAGAATTTGATAGTAATGAATATACATCAGAAGATGGGAATTGTAGAAAATGGATAAGGGAAGCAAAGGGACACAAGGAAACTGTATGGCCAGCAGAGTTTAGGACAATAAGAAGGAGTTTTTAAGTACATTATGAATAAAAATAATCCTACCATGGTATTGGTCCAATACTAGATGGAAATGGTAGAATTATCAATCATAATGCAGAAAACACAGAAACGTTCAATAAATATTTGTTCTGTATTGGGGGGGGGGGGTGAGTACAGATAGATAATGTAATCACATAATCTGATGATAACACTCTTTCCATTCCACTAGTATGTAAGGATTTTGATAAACAGCAGCTCCTAAAGTTAGATATTTTAAAATCAGCAGATCCAGATAACTTGCATCCAAGCGTTTTAATCGAGCTGGTTGAGGAGCTTACTGGACCATTCTGATTTCCAGTACGTCTTGAGACACGGAGGAAGTTCCAGAAGACTGGAAGAAATCTAATGTTGTACCAATATTTAAAAAGGGTAAACAGGATAACCCAGGTTATTATGGGCCTCTCAGTCTGACATTGATCCAGGTCAAGATAGTGGAGTGGCTGATATAGGACTAGAGTAATAGAGAATTAAAGGAGAGTAATATAATTAATGCCAATCAACATGGGTTTATGGAAAATAGATCCTGTCACACTAACCTAATATCTCTCTTTGATGAGAGTACAAATGTGGTTGATAAAGGTTAATAGTGTTGATGTAATAGACTTCTGTAAGGGGGTTGACTTGGTGCTGCACAGCATGTTGATTAAGAAACTAGAATGATATAAAATTAATATGGCACATATTCAATTGATTGCAAACTGGCTAACTGATAGGTATTAAAATCTAACTTTTTTAAATGGGAATCATCATGAAGGGGGGGGTGTTTCCAGTGGGGTACCACAGGGATTGGTTCCTGGCCCTCTACTCTGTTTAACGTTTTTATGAATGACCTGGAAGAAAACATAAAATCATCACTGATGACATTTGCAGATGACGCAAAATTTGGGAGAGTGGGAAATAATGAAGGGGACCAATCATTGATACAAACTGATCTTGAGGGCTTGGTAAGATGGCTCAAGCAAAGGATATGTGGTTTAATATGGAGAAATGTAAATGTATACCTCTAAGAATAAAAAATGTAGGCCACATTTGTAGGATGGAAGACTCTATCCTGGGAAGCAGTGACTCTGAAAAAGATTTAGGAGTCATGGTGGATAATCAGATGAACATGAGCTCTCAGTGTGAAGCTGTGGCCAAAAGGGCTAGTGCAATCCTTGGAGGCATAAACAGGGATACAAGTCTGTCTCATCTTACGCGCATTTAACGTGCGTCATTTCGGCTTTGCGCGGTCGGCAAAAACAAAAAACAAAAAACAAAAAGAAGAGAAAAATAGCAATTTATGTACTGTTCCTGTAGTGCGGGCGATTCCGCCCGCCATTAAACTCAATGGGATTTTGACTATACGCGGTTTTCGCTTTATGTGCTAACCGCGGAACGTAACCCCAGCGTAAGATGAGACAGACCTGTATCTTGTGTTGGAGTAGAGAGGATATTTTACCTCTGTATTTGGCACTGGTGTGACCACTGCTGGAGTACTGTGTCCAGTTCTGGGGTCTACAATTCAATAAGGATGTTGCTAAATTGGAGAGGGTTCAAAAAAGAGCCATGAAAATGATTAAAGGATCAGAAAACACATCTTATTGTGATAGACTCCAGGAGCTCCATCTGTTTACCTTAAAAAGAGAAGGTTAAGGGGTGACTTGACTGCAGTCTATAGGTAACTACGTAGGAACGAATGTTAGATAATGGGCTCTTTACTCTAGCAGAGAAAGGTCTAACATGATCCAAGTTGAAGCTAGACAAATTCAGACTGGAAAGAAGGTGTAACATCTTTAACAGGGAGAGGAAATAACCACTTGAAAAATTTACTAAGGGTCATGATGGATCCTCATCATTGGCAATTTTTAAATCAAGATTGGATGTTTTTCTAAAAGATCTGCCCTATAAATTATTCTGAGGAAGTTTAATGGCCTGTGTGATCCAGGAGCTCAGATTGATGATCACAATGGTCCCTTTTTCCCTTGGAATCTCTGAAAATATGTTTGGTTTATAATCCCTCTTCAAAGTCTGTGAGTTACTTGTTTCAACTGTCACATGTCTATGAAGGGTTAAACTATAAAACAGAGTGCCCAAGAGCTCCAGGGAGGTCATGCCTAAGCTACTCGGGAGACTTGGGGGGCCAGCACTGGTTTTTGGACCTAGGGCAGCTGGACTTTAGGGTCCTCATTTCCTAGAAGTTATATCAGACAGAGTGCATGCCAGATGTGAGTCTGAGAAGCCAGAGACCATTCCTGGACATGGTTGAGACTCAGTTGACATAGAAGCATGCATGATCCACTGTTTGGATCCAAACACAGGACTCTTGTAAGTGTGCAGTGGGGGGATCTCAACCAGGTCTGTGATATCTTTCTGTGTTTTATAGGACTATACAATGGCAGCGGCAGAAGGACAATTTCAGGCCGTAACCAAAGCCATGGTGATTTTGAGCATCACAGAAGCGGACAAAGTGAGGAAGGAGGCTGAGCTGCTGTTGAAGCCTGATGCCAAGTGGGAAGAGTTCCTCGCTCCAGCCCCCATCTCCATTGCCATCCTGGGGGAACTAGCATGCATCTCCATGAGGCAGAAAGATTGTGTTTCCATCAATAAGAACAGTCCTAAAGATGGGTTTAAATCCATCAAACGCCCAGAATCCTTCAGGGCTTGCTTGCGCCAAGTAAGTGATCAAGCATGGGAGGCCTTCAATGAGGTTCATGTCAACATGGACCAGATCCACATGCGTTCCATGTATGTCTCAAAGAAGATGACAACCATCATGCAGGGCTTCTTCCAAAATGCTCAAGTGGGAAAGAACCAGCTCCAGACAGAGATAACAAAAATACAGAACATGGCAAAGAAGTGCACAGAGTCAGCTCAGGCAATGAAGGACAAGTTCTTGGAGGTGATTTTCCTGGTCAAGGAGCTCTTGCAGGCCTGTCAGAATGCCGAGCGTGGTTATGAGAAGGACCTGAATGGTGTGCGGCTGGAGCTGGAGCAGGCAAAGATCAAGGAGAAGTCAGTCAGGAAGACTATGGAGGACACTGAGTGGAAACAAATGCAAGTGGAAGTGGAGATGAAGGAGGCTCTCAATGAGATTGGAGAAGCTCTGAACTTCAGTCCCATTTCATGTTATGACATAGGCTCAGATGTGACTGATAAAATTGAGTGGATAAAAAAACAATTATCGAAAGTGGAGGAGAGCGGGGAGGCACTGAGGCGGTCCCACAAAGAGGATCACAGAAGCGTCAAGAACATCATTAAACTGATGAAGGAGCTAACAGAAATCCTCTGTGAGATGAAGGAGTATGAGATGAGAGAAAAAGATTTTGAGACTGCCAGGAAGATGCTGATCGAAGGGCAGGGTGCCCTGGGGAAGGTGGAGCAACAGTGGGATAAGATGGTGCAGTTCTTCCATATGATCTCCAACCTGATCCAGTTCTGCTTCAACTGGCACATTCAGGAATGTTTAGCATCTGTTGACTGCATCCAGCAGATCACTCATGCATTCAATGCCTCCAGTGTGGCTCAGCTGGTGCACATGATATCCCAGACATTCACCCAAGTATGTGAGAAATACCTGCTAAACCTGGTCAGCAGCTCAGGGAGAATCCTCACTATGGAACCTTCCAATCCCAGTTTTGACCCAGAGTGTGCTAAGATAGCCAGTGGCTGTGATGAGGCCCAGAAAGCTATCTCCAGCCTAGTGCTGGAGAAGAAGGATAAGTTCAGGAGGAACTTAAATGCCGGGCTGGAGACCATCGAGAAGATGAAGGCCATGCAGCACCCATGAGCAAGGAGAAGCTGAAAGCAATTCATGGGGCCAACTGCAAAGTTAGAAGATTAGTATGAATATGATGTCCCAGTTCGGTCCCAGGTACTGGGCAAAGCTCCACAATCAAGTGATTAACAATTCCCACACTTTTCTTTTGCTTTGTTTTCAGCTTGAAGATCTCAACCAGCCCCTTTCTCAAAGCTCACATCAGAAATGCTCCATTTGTCTCCACTTTGTCCTTCTTGGGAGACAAAAATGAAAAAAGCCCCATCAGGTCTCAGTTCATCCAGCCCAACCAGGCACCAAGGCAGAATTGTTCCCTTCAGTCTATTTCCCCAGGGCTCTAGCTTTAAATGTCCCAAGTGATGAGACTCTCATCACACACACACACACACACACACACAGTCAAAAGACCCTTCAAAGATATCACCCCTATTAAACACATAATGAAGACTCTCGAATGGGCCCCACTGCAAGAAGTGGGTCTATGCAGATCCTGCCGCATTAGTTCAGTTTAGAGGAGGCATCAGCAGGAAATAGTTGGAGATTTCATGGGAAGCAGAGGAAGCCATCAGCAGCTGGGACAAGGATGGATGATGAACATCTGGGGGAGAAAGAACAGTAGTACTTGTGGCACCTTAGAGACTAACAAATTTATTTGAGTACTCTCACTGATCACTGATCACTCTTGTTATAGTGTGTAGGGTAACACCCATTGTTTCATGTTCTCTGTGTATATATATATCTTCCTACTGTATTTTCCACTGCATGCATCTGATGAAGTGGATTTTAGCCCAGGAAAGCTTATGCTCAAATAAGTTTGTGAGTCTCTAAGGTGCCACAAGTACTCCTGTTCTTTTTGCGGATACAGACTAACATGGCTGCTACTCTGAAATCTGGGGGAGAGTATATCATGGATGAACCCCATGTTCCTCCAAAGGGATAGGAGAAGCCAGAAACCCCAACCTTCTCTGATAGGGATGGAGACTGAAGAAATCTGGAATCAGAGTGCCCTGAGGGGAAACGGAGCTACTGCTGGGGAACTTCCTCCTGGGACACTGCCCTGTCAACTCAAGATCCATTAGCTTTCCAGTGAGTTGACAGTCTGGGGGTTGTTAATGTTTCACTTGGTGTAACGCTGTCCACCTTGTTACGGTGCTAGGGAGACAGCAAGAACCAATCCCGTTAGGAATGCTGCTTTCAGTGAATAAAGAATTAACTCCACACCTACAGCACTGCAACCTCCTATGGTTTATCACCTGTCAGAGCGATTGGCTGGCCTCCGGCCAAGGAGAGAATCATTAGCCTTAGCTTTCTTCTCCTTTATTTGCTGATTGCTATCTTTATGCATCGGCACATACAGCACATCAGTGACTGCAAAATAAACTGTTAGCGCTCTCTGGTGAAAGCAAGAGATTCAGTCAGGAGTCCTGGTTTCTATCCCTAGGTCTGAGAAAGGAGTGGGGCCAGGGCCGGCGCTCCCATTAGGCGACCTAGGCGGTCGCCTAGGGCGCTGCTATTTTGGGGGCGCCTGCGCCACCGCCGCCCGTAAAAATTTGGGGGCGGGACCTTCCGCCGCCGCTGTTGGGGGCGGGATTTCGGGGGCGGGACCTTCCGCTNCAGGTCTGAGAAAGGAGTGGGGCCTAGTGGTTCGAGTTGGACTCAGGACTCCTGAGTTCCATTCCCGGGCCTGAGGGGAGATGGGTAGAACCGGCTGAGGCTGAGAGTCAGCTGTTCAGTACAGTCCCATCTGAAGTGCTGCTTACTCCCTGTTGCTGTCTATTTGGGGAGCATGATTTGACTTTTATCTGGGATGCATTTCTGCTGCAATTCTTTCCTGTGACTCATTTAGTGGCTCTGATTCAATAAAGCTTCTGTGACTCCAATTAACCAAGGCTTCTGAATGTACTTCTGTCTACAACAGCTTAGTCAAAATTTAGAATCATAAAATATTAGGGTTGGAAGAGACCTCAGGAGGTCATCTAGTCCAACCCCCTGCTCAAAGCAGGACCAACCCCAACTAAATCATCCCACCCAGGGCTTTGTCAAGCCAGGCCTTAAAAACCTCTAAGGATGGAGATTCCACCACCTTCCTAGGTAACCCATTCCAGTGCTTCACCACCCTCCTAGTGAAAGAGTGTTTCCTAATATCCAACCTAGACCTCCCCCACTGCAACTTGAGACCATTGCTCCTTGTTCTGTCATCTGCCACCACTGAGAACAGCCGAGCTCCATCCTCTTTGGAACCCCCTTTCAGGTAGTTGAAGGCTGCTATCAAATCCCCCCTCACTCTTCTCTTCTGCAGACTAAATAAGCCCAGTTCCTTCAGCCTCTCCTCGTAAGTCATGTGCCCCAGCCCCCTAATCATTTTCGTTACCCTCCACTGGACTCTCTCCAATTTGTCCACATCCCTTCTGTAGTGGGGGGCCCAAAACTGAGAGACCCCGCATCAAACACCAACATGTAGTCTCTATTCCATTCTATTAAGGTTTTTATACCATTATCAACACCATAGTGATGAGAGTGAGAAGCATGTGTAGTGGAGAGTCTTGTTTTGGTATTGTGATTTTTTAACATACCTGTTGCTCTGTGTTTACATTAGAGGACAAGGTCAAAGAAATGCATCTTGTACTTAGAGCAGAAAGTGGTGCAGTTTGTGATGGCGCTTATTTCTTGGAGGAGTTCATCCTGGGCTCTTTGACTTCCAGGTCATAACAATGCTGCTAGATACACCTACTGAAATTAACCTGTGACAGGTGCATCAGTTCTTAGTCTGTCCAGGGTAAATGCAGCCTGTTCTCCTCTGTTAGGTTTTGGTGCTCTCTTGTGATCACATCAGTTCATGCACCAGCTCAGCTTGTTTTTTATACCTGGGTGCTAGTTTAGTAGCCCCCACAGAGGCAGGGCAGGCTCCCCCAAACACACAATGTTACACCACAAAGGGAAATGGTGCAAGTTTGAAGCCAGTGGCCCCTAGACAAGAAAGGCCCCATCTCACATTACTCAACCCCTGGGGTGGCCAGTCCCCCAGGACCTAGGGCCAGATTGTAACCGGCATCCTGGGGGCAAGGGGAGAAGTGACTGGAGCTCTAGAACAAACACAAGAGGTCAGGGAGTAGCTCATTTGAAATATTGCATCCCCAAGAAACCTTATTAGAAAGTAGGGTTTAAGTGGTATCAGGTAATAACAGACAGGACATAGTGAGTCACAAAGCAAAATAAAGCAAAAACAGGCAAGTCTAAGCCTAATACATTAAGAAATTGATGACAGGTAATATCTCACCCTCAGAGATGTTCCAATAAGCTTCTTTCACAGACTAGACTCCGTCCTAGTCTGGGCCCAGTCCTTTCCTTGTTGGTTCCAGCAGAAATCTCATGTGGTAACCAGGGGTTTTCTCATGACTGGCCACCCCTTTGTCCTGCTCCAACCCCCTTTTATAGCTTTGGCATAAGGCGTGAGTCTTTTATCTGTGCTTAGTCCCCACCCCCGCCTCTCCATGGAAAAGTACAAGGATTAAGATGGATTCCAGTATCATGTGACATGGTCACATGTCTCAGAGACCTCATTCCCCATTCCCCATGGTCTGGCCCACACATACACAGGAAGGCTTTCAGGCAAATAAGGCCATTTACAACCAATTGTCTGAGTCAAGGGGAGCCATCAAGTTTCTAAACCACCATTAATGGCCCCCACTTTGCATAATTACAATCAGGGCCGGCTCCAGGCAACAGCGTAGCAAGCAGGTGCCTGGGGTGGCCAATGAAGAGGGGGGCGGCACGTCCAGCCGTTCGGCGGCAATTCGGCGGCGGGGCCGTCACTCCCTCTCGGAGCGAAGGACCTGCCACCGAATTGCCGCCGAAGAATCAAGCGGCGGTAGAGCTGCCTCCGATCGCGATCGCGGCTTCTTTTTTTTTTTTTTCCCCTGCTTGGGGCGGCAAAAATGCTAGAGCCGGCCCTGCCCCTCACCCACACAGCACCCCACTGGCTCCCACACCATCCCCCTTCCCCCATCATTGCTCCCCACTGGAAAAAATGTTTCCTGTTGTCATCAGATGCCACCGGTGTGGTGCTCTGCTCTGTTCAATCTTGATGACAGTCGGCTGCGTGTGTGTGTTCCCTCTGTGTGCTGCCCCGGCTCTGTGCAGATCGCTGACACAGCAGACCCCGAGAGAACCCCCAATGGCCACAGACTCTGATAAGGTCCGAAGGCACCCGGCCGGGTTTATTGTCAAACGAAGCACGGTAATAGTTCCCCGCAGACTACAGGACATACTACGAATATGCGCCCCCTGACAATGGACCTGCTCGGTCAGTGGCAGGACTCTCCACTGCCCCCTTGGCCAGACAAAGACGTCCACTCCGGGATGCATTCTTATACACAGGTACAAACAGGTTACACATCACTTCTGATGTACTGAGGTACAGCCCCTCTACGCATTAGGGTGCTGCCTCTCCCCTGGTGCAGGTTGGTTCGAACAAACAAGTCTATCCATCATATTGTCCTTCTGACCCTGTCTTTAGAATTGGCCTGTCTGTTCCTTCTTATCTCTGTGGAATGTGTTCGTACCAGGATGTCCTGGCACACGTTCATCTTATTCGTGCTTATATGTGTAGACGTGCTTTTAGAAGCCTTCTTCTTGCTAACTTCTGTGAGCCGGGCCTGCCTCGGTTCACAGCTTAACTTTGCTTTATGTTAGCAAAGTCTTGACCATTACTTCAGTTCAGGCCTCAGGCCTCATACCAGGCCTCTGATACAAGGGTTTATGTTTCAAGGCCTCATCTTACCACACCTGTGAAAAGGTGACCCCAGTCAGGAGTGATCCTCTCCTGCCCATCTAGGAGGCCTGTCAAAAGTAAAGGGGCCATTGTGGGACATGGCAATACAAAGACTTTGTTATTTGCCCCCCGCACACCCATGAAGGAAATCCAACGAGCTGACAAGAAAACATTTTGTACCTGCCATTATTGACACATACCTGCTGGGACAAAGTGGGCAATAAACGATAATCAGTTCCCATAAAACAGATCAGCAGTGAAAGAAGAACATTTTCACTTTTGATAAAGATCAATTCTTTGTGAATGGAGCCAAAGTAAACCAGAGCTGTGTCTAAACTAGTGGTTCCCAAACTTTAACAACCTGCGAACCCCTTTCACTAAAATGTCAAGTCTCGCAAACCCCCTCCTAAAAATGAATATTTCCAGGGATTTTCTCCTTTACCTGAGTATAAATTATAAAAGCAGTGATCTTGGAAATATAAAATTTGTTTTTATGACATGCTTATTACACACTATTTATTATTAATTGTGATTTATCATTACAGTATTTGTATTACATTATGAAAACAGCAACACTCTTCCAAGATCTCACTTTTGTAGCTTGTATCACTTTGAAGAAGCCTGTTAGAAGACACGGCTCCTATGTTTCATCAAGGAGTATCAGATGTGAAACAGCATGAATCCCATAGTGTAGACATACCCCAAGAAACCAACTCAAAGAGTTCCTCCTACACAAGCATTCAGGTCCTGAGTAGTCCAGGCAAACAACACACATTACGACAAAGCTTAAACTTGTTCTTCATAATAATTTAAAAAACAATACTAGCTGCCTATTTAATTTTAAAAACAGCAAAAAATATCCACCTCCCTTTCCATTTCTCATAAGGAGTCTTGAAGTTTAAATCTCCTCAGTGTGATAGAGATGCTCGCTTTGATCTGCTTAGCTCTTGGAAGTCCAGGGGCTCCAGGCTGCTGGCCCCGTGCTGCCCGAGGGGGGAACAGCTCTGTCTGCCATTAGGGATTTTTTCCCCAAGAACCCCCTGTAACATTTCGTGAACCCCCAGGGCTTCACAAACCCCAGTTTGGGAACCACTGGTCTAAACGTTATTTTATCAGATTAGTAATTCCTGGATGTGTTACAACTTCTCTTTACTAACACAACTTAAAGTTGAGCAGAGCTTTCTTTTTAGACCCGATTTCTCTAAGTGCATTAGAATCATAGAATCATAGAATATNCGGGCCTCTGATACAAGGGTTTATGTTTCAAGGCCTCATCTTACCACACCTGTGAAAAGGTGACCCCAGTCAGGAGTGATCCTCTCCTGCCCATCTAGGAGGCCTGTCAAAAGTAAAGGGGCCATTGTGGGACATGGCAATACAAAGACTTTGTTATTTGCCCCCCGCACACCCATGAAGGAAATCCAACGAGCTGACAAGAAAACATTTTGTACCTGCCACTATTGACACATACCTGCTGGGGAAAAGTGGGCAATAAACGATAATCAGTTCCCATAAAACAGATCAGCAGTGAAAGAAGAACATTTTCACTTTTGATAAAGATCAATTCTTTGTGAATGGAGCCAAAGTAAACCAGAGCTGTGTCTAAACTAGTGGTTCCCAAACTTTAACAACCTGCGAACCCCTTTCACTAAAATGTCAAGTCTCGCAAACCCCCTCCTAAAAATGAATATTTCCAGGGATTTTCTCCTTTACCTGAGTATAAATTATAAAAGCAGTGATCTTGGAAATATAAAATTTGTTTTTATGACATGCTTATTACACACTATATATTATTAATTATGATTTATCATTACAGTATTTGTATTACATTATGAAAACAGCAACACTCTTCCAAGATCTCACTTTTGTAGCTTGTATCACTTTGAAGAAGCCTGTTAGAAGACACGGCTCCTATGTTTCATCAAGGAGTATCAGATGTGAAACAGCATGAATCCCATAGTGTAGACATACCCCAAGAAACCAACTCAAAGAGTTCCTCCTACACAAGCATTCAGGTCCTGAGTAGTCCAGGCAAACAACACACATTACGACAAAGCTTAAACTTGTTCTTCATAATAATTTTAAAAACAATACTAGCTGCCTATTTAATTTTAAAAACAGCAAAAAATATCCACCTCCCTTTCCATTTCTCATAAGGAGTCTTGAAGTTTAAATCTCCTCAGTGTGACAGATATGCTCGCTTTGATCTGCTTAGCTCTTGGAAGTCCAGGGGCTCCAGGCTGCTGGCCCCATGCTGCCCAGGGGGGAACAGCTCTGTCCGCCATTGGGGATTTTTTCCCCAAGAACCCCCTGTAACATTTCGTGAACCCCCAGGGCTTCACAAACCCCAGTTTGGGAACCACTGGTCTAAACGTTATTTTATCAGATTAGTAATTCCTGGATGTGTTACAACTTCTCTTTACTAACACAACTTAAAGTTGAGCAGAGCTTTCTTTTTAGACCCGATTTCTCTAAGTGCATTAGAATCATAGAATCATAGAATATCAGGGTTGGAAAGGACCTCAGGAGGTCATCTAGTCCAACCCCCTGCTCAAAGCAGGACCTAATCCCAACTAAATCATCCCAGCCAGGGCTTTGTCAAGCCTGACCTTAAAAACCTCTAAGGGTGGAGATTCCACCACCTCCCTAGGTAACCCATTCCAGTGCTTCACCACCCTCCTAGTGAAATAGTTTTTCCTAATATCCAACCTAGACCTCCCCACCGCAACTTGAGACCATTGCTCCTTGTTCTGTCATCTGCCACCACTGAGAACAGTCTAGATCCATCCTCTTTGGAACCCCCTTTCAGGTAGTTGAAGGCTGCTATCAAATCCCCCCTCATTCTTCTCTTCTGCAGACTAAACAATCCCAGTTCCCTCAGCCTCTCCTCATAACTCATGTGCTCCAGCCCCCTAATCATTTTTGTTGCCCTCTGCTGGACTCTTTCCAATTTGTCCACATCCTTTCTGTAGTGGGGGAACCAAAACTGGACGCAGTACTCCAGGTGAGGCCTCACCAATGCCGAATAGAGGGGAATCATCACTTCCCCCGATCTGCTGGCAATGCTCCTACTAATGCAGCCCAATATTCCATTAACCTTCTTGACAACAAGGGGGCACTGCTGACTCATATCCAGCTTCTCGTCCTCTGTAATCCCCAGGTCCTTTTCCTCATTAAATTGCACAGGTGTACTCACACTGGCCAGAAAATTGCCATGCTGCTGGAGTTAGGCCATGTCTACACTACCAATTTTTGTCGACAAAAGTGATGTCGACACCCAAAAGTTGACATAATACAAATCGGAATTTCATATTCACCTTTGCTCCCTCTCTGGGCAAATCACGTATACAGTGTGGGGACCATCATCGGCAGTGTGAGCAATGCACTGTGGGTCCAGCTCGACACCTTCTGTCGCTAGGTGTTGTGGGAAGGCAGAGCGATGTCCCGTGATGCATTTTTCTGTCCCAGCACTCCATGGGCTTCTGGCTTCCTTTCGCAGCATTTTTGCAATGGCCCTTCTTTGCTGTGCACCTCAGCATCTTTGGGAGAAGGGATGGATCCCGCACTGCTCTTCTACGCTCTGTTAACTGTCATGAAGACATCGCGGATGGCAGTGCAGTTAATCGTGAAGTTCCTAACTGAAGAAGACTCGCAGGCACGCGACATTCGGCGTGATACGGATAGGAGCAATTTTAGATTTTGCTTTTGGCAGTCACAGAGCAGCTGCAGAGGGTAGACTGTCACTTTTTGGCTCAGGAAACAAGCACTGAATGGTGGGACTGGGATCACATCGTCATGCAGGTGTGGGATGGTGAGCAGAGGCTACAGAACTTTCAGATGCGGAAAGTCACCTTCCTGGAACGGGGTGCGGAGGCGGCTCCAGACCTGCGGCGCAAGGACACCAGAATGAGAGCTGCCCTCTCGGTAAGCGATCGCTGTGTGGAAGCTGGTGACTCCAGACTGCTGCCGGTCGGTCACGTATACATTTGGAGTGGGGAAGTCGACCATTGGGGCTGTGTTAACGCAAGTGTGCCGGGCAATAAATCGCGACTCTGGGAAATGTGCGTGAAATAGTGGCTGGCTTTGCAGAAATGGGTTTCCCTAACTGCGGAGGGGCGATAGATGGCACACACATTCCAGTTTGGGCACCAGCCCACCTTGCGACGGAGTACATCAGTAGGAAGGGGCACTTCTCCATGGAGTTGCAGGTGCTTGTGGATCACCGTGGGCATTTCACTGACATCAGCGCAGGGTGGTCCGGGAAGGTGCATGACGCACGCATCTTCAGGAACACCGGCCTATACATGAAGCTGCAAGCCGGGACTTTCTTTCCAGACCACAAGATTACCGGGAGAGATGTTGAAATGCTTATCTGGTGGAGACGCACGGCCAGCATGTGTGAAGTGTTCCTGAAGGGCACAGCTGGCGAAGCACAGGGGACAATGCACAGAATTGGGATTGTTAAATCCACACGTAACATTGAAACACGTCAGCTAAATACACCTTTTGCAACATTGCCATCACTTTCACACTGACCTTAGCCAGGCACAGACACAGCGAGAGACAGTCCCTGCCCCAGCTGAGATCAGGGCCCCGTTGTGCCGGGCGCTGCACAGACACACAGGGAGAGACAGTCCCTGCCCCAGCTGAGATCAGGGCCCCGTCGTGCCAGGCGCTGCACAGACACACAGGGAGAGACAGTCCCTGCCCCAGCTGAGATCAGGGCCCCGTTGTGCCGGGCGCTGCACAGACACACAGCGAGAGACAGTCCCTGCCCCAGCTGAGATCAGGGCCCCGTTGTGCCGGGCGCTGCACAGACACACAGGGAGAGACAGTCCCTGCCCCAGCTGAGATCAGGGCCCCGTTGTGCCGGGCGCTGCACAGACACACAGCGAGAGACAGTCCCTGCCCCAGCTGAGATCAGGGCCCCGTTGTGCCGGGCGCTGCACAGAGACACAGGGAGAGACAGTCCCTGTGTCGAAGGGCTTACAATCTAAATAGGCCCAGGGTCAGGGGAAGGAGTATAACACACAAGCAGAGCAAAAGAACAGTGTGATGGCATGTTAACTGCGTAATATTTTTGGGAGAGTGGAGTTTACTAAGGAGGGTATGGAGGGATCAAGGAGGACAGGGCAGAGAGATATGAGGAGCAGGTGTGGAGTGAGGCTGAGGTGAAGCGACCCTGGGACAGGGCCCAGGATGGGGTTACAGCAAACAGCCAATCAACCAGGGCTGAGGAAAAGAAATCAACCAACCAAGCCCAGTTAGCTATTTCAGTCTCCCCTTGTGAGCCCCCGATCGGTTTCACTGCCCCTCTCTGAACTCCTTGAAGTTTGGCAGTAACTACCCGCTGTTCAGCTGGGGACTTCACAGAGGGGCTGAGCACAGGATCCAGGTGAGGTCTCCCCTGAGTCAGAGATTTGTGACAACCGAAGAGCATATTCCAGGTATGGTAGCTCTCAACCAGGCTGATCTTCACCAGAAATCAGGCTGCATCCAAAAACCCGTGAAGGCGTTCTCCTTTTCCATCTCCAGCCTTTAGAACATTGATACATTCCCACGCAGTCTAATGGCCTTTTAAAAACGCTTCTGTTGTTTTTCAGATCAAACTAACTGGGAACTGTATTTAATTTATGTGGAGGGTGGTAGGATGTTTATGAGTCCACCGAATTACGGTTACATTGATTTGATTATTTTAACGTAAGTCCTTCTGATAATGTTAAGCTGTTTTGCATCACTTGATTAGTCTCATGGAAATCAGTGAGATTACTCACATGAGTAAAGCAACTGAAGTGTTCACAGCATCAGGGCCCTCGAGATAAAAAACGTTTCTCCGCTTTTACTCTCCAGTGGGATCTCTCTGCATTTGCCAGCACTTTGTGTAGAGTCTCTCTCACAATTTCTCCTACACACTTTGTCAGTTTCCCGTGTTTGTGCCGGTTTTTCACAGAGCAACTGGGCAGAAAAAAATAATCCTTTAAGATAGTAAAGAGTGACTGTAAAACTATACATAGAAGGACGTCTAAGAAGCAGATGCAGGAGCAGAAACTGCTGTTAACCTGTTTTGAAACAGACTAGATTTCAAACTGGCAGCAGGATTGAGTCCTACATAATCAAACAGCCCCGTAATACCCTATAGACAGAGAGCTACTAAGGACGAGCATTCGAGATGTGCATCGTTCAGATTGCCTGATGCTTGCCCTAATAACCCTCTATTTTCAGTTCTTTATAACTTTACCTGTTTGTTCCTAAAATCTCTGCCCCAGGGATTCGGGGTTTGGTTGGTTGGGGTTTTTTAAGTTTCAGCCAAACCGGTGCAGCCATGTCGAACAGCAAAGAATGCCAATGTTCACGATTTCCCCCTCACTTTCTGTGTTGAAGAGCTCTCTCATCGCCGTGGTTTGGAACAGGAACTTGGAGATCTGACAGTGGGTAGCTGTGAGATCTGGCCTTTTGCTTGCTCTGTGAAAATCCCCCCAAACACAGCCACATTATAAACCAGAGGTAGGAGAGTCACCGTTTGCATGTAGTTGGTATTGTCAGAACGGTAGAGATAGAGAACTATCAATGCCATGGTACCTAGGGGAATATCTGTCTGCCTACCCTCAATTTATTCCACTTTATCCCCTTGCCGTCTCCTTCTTTCCAAAGGCACAGCATAGGCAACCGATGCACACAAAAAACAACCCCAGGAGACAAGCGTAAACTTCACATTCCACCATCTCTCTCGCAGGAGCCATGAAAGACACAAACTCTGTCGAGCATCTCCGAGGACTCGTTACTTGTTCTGTCTGCCTGGAGCGCTGTCAAGATCCAGTGATCAGACACTGCGGCCACAACTTGTGCCAGGCCTGCATCAACCAGCCCCGGAGAGAAGTGACAGAGCAAATCACCTGCCCATGGTGCAAAGAAGATTTTCAGGAGGGAAAATCCGGCTCTGACAACCAACCCTGGAAGGTGGAAGAAATAGACAAGCAGTTCCTGTTTGAGGAGCCAAGTTTGTGGCCAGAAAGGGTGTGTGCGAACCACAACGAAGAGCTAAAACTCTACTGCGTAGAGGATCAAACCTTCATTTGCCTTGTCTGCAGGGATGCCCAGAATCATAAATCACACACAGTGATTCCCAGAGAGGAGGCTGATGCCAGCATAAACCAGGTAGGATATTGTGCTAATTGAGTAATTATTACGTGTGTTACAGCAGCTCCTGGGGACCCCAGCTGAGATCAGGGCCCCATTGTGCCAGGCGCTGCACAGACACACAGCGAGAGACAGTCCCTGCCGCAGCTGAGATCAGGGCCCCGTTGTACCGGACGCTGCACAGACACACAGGGAGAGACAGTCCCTACCCCAGCTGAGATCAGGGCCCCGTTGTGCCGGGCGTTGCACAGACACACAGGGAGAGACAGTCCCTGCCCCAGCTGAGATCAGGGCCCCGTTGTACCGGACGTTGCACAGACACACAGGGAGAGACAGTCCCTGCCCCAGCTGAGATCAGGGCACCGTTGTACCGGACGTTGCACAGACACACAGCGAGAGACAGTCCCTGCCCCAGCTGAGATCAGGGCCCCGTCGTGCCGGGTGCTGCACAGGCACACAGCGGGAGACAGTCCCTGCCCCAGCTGAGATCTGGGCCCCGTTGTGCCGGGCGCTGCACAGACACACAGCGAGAGACAGTCCCTTCCCCAGCTGAGATCAGGGCCCCGTTGTACCAGGCGCTGCACAGACACACAGCGAGAGACAGTCCCTGCCCCAGCTGAGATCTGGGCCCCGTTGTGCCGGGCGCTGCACAGACCCACAGCGAGTGACAGTCCCTCCCCCAGCTGAGATCAGGGCCCCGGGGTGCCGGGCGCGGCACAGACACACAGCGAGAGACAATCCTTGCCTTGAACAACTTGCAGTATAAATAGACAAAGCAGACAACAGAAAGCTCATTATCCTCCGAGCACATTGACATTTTTTCAACAAAACTTTTTTTTTAAAAAAGCCGGGGGAAAGGGCCATTTTTCTTAATTAAAATTTGGGAATTTTTTTTCAAATGTACAATGAAATTGGTATAAAAAGTTTAACTCCCCCNAAAAAAAGCCGGAGGAAAGGGCCATTTTCCTTAATGAAAATTTGGGAATTTTTTTTCAAATGTACAATGAAATTGGTATAAAAAGTTTAACTCCCCCACCCCAGTTTTACTGCTGCCCTTAGGAGTTTTACCTGAGTAAGTGTAATACATTTGTAAAGTGTGTACCATGGCGCTCTCTAGTGGCTGGTCCACATAGTGGATAACAGCCTACTACCGCTGCCAACTAATGGGTTACCCCTATATGATTATCACAAGTTGTACAGGTGACAACCTGAGTAAAGAGCTCAGAATCTGAGGCTAACAGAAAGAAATGTTTAATAACAATAGCAAACACAAGTGAACTATAAATCAGGCTACCCAAGCCCTCTCCTTCGTCCTCCACTCAATGCAACGTCCCAGTGTTGGAATCCCAAAAAACAAAAACATCCAACATTTGGGGTGATACACAATGGAGGTCACCTATTCACAGGCCCCTTTCTGGTGTGAGCAATGTCTTGCCCCTACAGGGGATCTGCTGTATGGAATACGGGTTAAGTTTCCTTTGGTTTCTCTTCTAGGACATCAGGCGTCCCTTGGCTGGGTAAGTGGC
Organism: Platysternon megacephalum; assembly: GCA_003942145.1. NCBI lineage: Eukaryota > Metazoa > Chordata > Testudines > Platysternidae > Platysternon > Platysternon megacephalum. The sequence continues at coordinate 200,612 of QXTE01000591.1, forward strand.
TCCTACTAACTGCTACCCCTTGAGCTTTGTTATGCTGGGAAGGGGTCTGGAAAACAGGTTTGGTGCCTAAGCAAATCTCAAAGCCACGGTCAACTGACTCGGGCTCCCGGGACTCATGCTACAGAGGTAATAATAGCAACGTAAACTTTCCCACTTGGGCTGGAGCCCAGGCTCTGAACCCTGGCGAGGGTTGGTTTGTTTTTTGCAGTGTAGACGTACCCTAGTGTCCCTCTAGCCCCCTGAGCACAGTTCTTGCTCTTTTCCAAACCCTCCACTTTGGCTGTCTTGTCCCGCTTAAAGGTGTTAAGTGGCTACCATCAAGTGAGCCTGTCATCCAAAGACAATCGCACATGTGGTTAAAGCCAGTGGGTGACCAAACACTTTCAGACTCAATGGAAGGAGCAACTAAGCCCCTCTTATGTAGAAGCAAGAGCTACAAACCATGGAGGGACTGCCCAAGGCTCCTGGCAAGGCAGATCTAAGCCACGTGGGCCAAGGGGTGTCCCTGGTTGCAAATGCAGGGACGAGGATATCAGTAGCAGGTTGTGCGTGTTAGAGGCAAAAAGCCAGAGGAAACCATTGTGAGTGTGAAAGGAAACAGAGAGACACGGCTTTCTGGGCACAGAACTCCCTGGAAGGGCAGACGTGGGGAATCCGAGCAAGGAACTTGCCGGCTGTTGTTTGTTTTTCCCGTGTTCAAAGGAACAGGACTTTGTGGGCATCTTTTGTGAATAAAGAAGATCACACTGAGAACAGACCCAACTGATATAATTGATTTCCTGTTAATGAAAATAACCCTGCAAGGCCCTGAATATTGGTGAACCGCTCAGGCCAAAAGGGTTCACCATATCTTCCTGGGACTGAACCCAGAACCCCAGAAATGTTGAAATATTTTGTTTTGAGTCAATTTAACATTAATCTGCATCGTCCTGTGCATCTCCCCTCCTGGGAGTTGTAGTTTGGGTGCCTCGTCCCCTCATTTTTCCCTATGGGTTAGGCTCCCTGGCTGGACTACATCTCCCATGATGCATCCATGGTAACGTGACTCCTGTGATGCACCACACACCAGGAAGACCCTGGTGCATCATGGGACATGTAGTCCAGCCAGAGAGCCCGTCCCAGAGAGATGAATGGGAGCATGAAGCATCCGAACTTCAACTCCCCTGAGGCACCGCGACGGCTCAGGCAGACACAGATTAACGTTGAACCGACCCGAAACAAAATGTCCCATTTTGGTTTTCCCAAAGGAAAATTGAGACAAAAAATTGGCAACTTTGAAATGTTCCTGCAGGAAATTTTGATTTTTCTGGAAACTGCATTTTGCATCCGAAATTCAATTTGATGGGAAGTTCCTGACCAGCTGTTGTAGAGAGGGATTAGCCACAGCTGGATCTGGCCTTTAGCACAGAGAGGGAGGCTGGTTCAATGATTAATTCACTAGCTAAGCACTTGGCAGCCTTGAGTTCAAAGCCCTGCTCATCACAGACATCCTGGGTGGCCTGAGACTCTCTGTGCCTCGGTTTCCCCCTCTGATAAAGGCCCTCTGTGGTGGGTCAGTGCTATAGCCAGCTGGCCTAGTGGTCAGGCCAAGGCCCTCCTACTCCACTGGGTCCTGACCCAGGATGCTAAAGGGGTATTGCCGTGTCCAGGCAACACGTTGGTCCACCCCCAAGTTACGCTCCCCTCAGGGTGGGTTCCTACCAGGTTGTGGTTCCTGTGTGCGGTCGCAGCATCAGCTCAGTCTGACGGGGGGACACCAATGTCCCATTCCTGTGTATTCCAAAGCCAGACGGGACTATTGGGATCATCTAGTCTGATCTCCTGGATAACACAGGCCAGAGACCATCACTGAATTAATTCCTAGAGCGGATCCATTAGAAAAACATCCCATCTTGATGTAAAACATGTCAGTGATGGAGAATCCACTGTGACCTTTGGTAAGTTGTACCAATGGTTAACTACCCTCACTGTTAAAAGGGGAGGCCGCAAGAGGAAAAGTTTGGGCACCACTGGATTAAAGAATTAGAAAATCTCCCTTTACCAGTAATGGAATGTGTCCGCCCACCCCCAGGCCGGGAGCTCTGTGCCCAAAAAGCCCTATCTCTCTGCTTTCAGCCTCCAAGACACACATGCTGCAACCAGCCTCCTAGCCCCTGCGTCTGCAAACCCTCGGCCTGCACAGCTTAGCTCCGCTGATGTGAGGGATTTTTACTCTTGAACCCGGGTCTGCAGTTAGTCCTCAGACTGCAGCTACCACCTGGCAGCTCGCTGGTACCAGCAGGGAATGTGGGCTGGCAGACCCTACTTCACCAGACGCCCTGCCCACAAAGCTCCTGATTGGAGGAGATGTCCAGCCTCTCTGATTGGCTCAGACTCGCTATTTAAGCCAGATGGAGGCACAGGAAGTTGTCTGAGTGGCTAGGTGAATCTGTAGCTGGCTGCTGTGTTGGACCCTGCCTTGTTCCAGATCCCTGTTTCTGTGCCCCACTCCTGGCTACTGACTCTGGCTCTGACCCCTGGCTCCTGCTATGACCCCCTAGGCCTGACCATACATGTCCCAGTCCACAACAGTCATGTGCCTTGGGCGGTCCCTCCATTGTTTGTAGCTCTCCCTCTTGCATAAAGAGACTTAATTGCTCCCTCTGAGCTTAAAAGAGGGGACTTGGCCACCTATTGGTTCTAATGAGGCCTGTGATTGACTTTGGATGAAAGAATTATTTTATAGCACCCAATAGCAAATAACTCAGTAATTCACCAATTGTTCTTCCCCCATTCTCCATCCCTTCCCCATGCTATGCGCGGCGAGAGAACATTCAGGTGTCTTCAATGTAACATTGTGTTTTTGTAGCCGGGAGAAGTTTCCAAAATCAAAGCCAACTTCTACCGTTAGCGGAGACATAAATAGGGTGGAGCTGGCGAAGCAGGCTGAGGACGGTGACCCAGTCGGACTCAAAGGTAAAGGAAAACGATCGTACGGGGGTGGGTTCATCTTAAATATGCAGAAATTGAACTGGAGGAATGGAGGAAGGGAGTGCCGCCCGTTTGAAACCCCGCTTCCAGGAATAATAATACTTAGCACTTTTCATTGGTAGATCTCAAAAGAGATTGGTATTATTGTCCCATTTTGCATATGGGGAAACTGAGGTACAGAGGATTGAAATGAACACAGGTCTGCTGCATTCCAGGCCAGTGTGCAATCCACTGCCTTGCTGCCTCCCCCCAAAAACCTCCAGCGTCTGTCTATACTGTGTACTAAGCCTGGAAGTGGCTCTGAGTAGCTTTGTCCCCAAGGAATTTTAAATGGCTTTCCCTCCTCCCATTGCAGACGATCCATCTTTCTCCAAAATCCAGACATTCATGGCGTGGATGGTCCTACTCATTTTCCTGATTGCGATCGGAGGATTGAGTGCCACCATATTTGTTTTCACACGTGAGTGGAAAGGGTCCAGGCTGGCTCTGTCTCCGCGACTCGGTTACACATTCTGTCCTCCCAGTTCTCTTTTCCCTTTCCCATGCAAGGCCAGATCCTGCCCCCCTTTGAGCTACTCCAGGAGCATAAACAGGATGGAAACTGACATCTCCCTAGCTAGGAATACCCCTTCTGTAGGGGAGATCCCCACTAGTGTAGACAGCCCTGGCATAGGGAATGTCATGACATATGAAGTCACTATCTGTGTAAAACAGGAGGAGATTATTAAAAGAAAACTGATGCAAGCTATAGCCCCAAACAAGCAGGCTTCTACACAGCTCACTCCCCAACTTTGCCTCTCTTGTTGACCAGGGACTAGGAGGACCAGATAGCAAGTGTGAAAAATCAGGACAAGGGATGTGGGGTAATCGGCACCTATATAAGACAAAGCCCCGAATATCAGGACTCTCCCCATAAAATCGGGACATCTGGTCACCCTACCAGAGACCTGGATCCTGTCTACAACTCTGGGCAGATCACAGAGCCATCTAGTGGCTGAATGAGACACTGCAAGTCAAGATCTCATTACAGGGAACCTGTGGAGGCCAGGCTGGAACTCCAGCTGGACTTCATCTCCCATAAGGCTAAGGATCGCCATGTTGCACTCCCTTCACTAAGAGGGGAGACCATGGTGCATCATGGGAGATGGCATCTGACCAAGGAGCCACGCCTATAGAAGAGAATGGAAGCATCAGACACCAAGACTACAGCTCCCATGATGCACTGCATTGACATTTCCAAGTCGAAATAGTTTGGTTTTCAGATGAAACATTTGCACTTTTTTTTCTGTAAACTCAAAATTTTCCACATTTTTTATTCTCATCCAAATTTTTAGCAGGGGGAAAAAAAACATTTTCCCACCAGCTCTAAGTAGCCACATTGATTGTAATTGTCCCACTCTGTTCGGCACTGGTGAGGCCTCAGCTGGTGCATGGTGTCCAGTTCTGGGTACCGCACTTTCGGAAAGATATGGACAAATTGGAGAGAATCCAGAGGAGAGCAAGAAAAATGATCAGAGGTTTAGAGCCCCTGACCTTTAATGAAAGGTTAAAAAAACTGGGTGTGTTTAGTCTTGAGAAAAGAAGACTGAGGGGGGACCTGATAACAGTCTTCCAATATGTTAAGGACTGTTATAAAGAGCACATTGATCAATTGTTCTCCATTTGCCCTGAAGGCAGGACAACAAGCATTGGGCTTCATCTGCCGCACGGGAGATTTAAGTTCGATATTAGGAAAAACTTTCTAACTCTCAGGGTAGTTCAGCTCTGGAACAGGCTTTCAAAGGAGGTCGTGGATCCCCATCTTGGAGGTTTTTAAGACCAGGTTGGACAAACACCTGTCAGAGATGGTCTGGGTTTGCTTGGCCCTGCCCCAGGAGACTTGGTGGCCTCTCATTGTCCCTTCCAGCCCGACACGTCTATGATTACAGCTGTGTCTACCCTGTTCCCGTAGCACCAGTACAACACACACACACACACCCTCCCCCCCGTGACAGTGGAAGCACTAACTTGTTATTATCCTTGTGCATTACCAGGAGCTGCCATCAAACCTGACATGGCTGCTCTGAGAGCGTCCGCTGCCCCCTGCTGTCCAGAAGGCTGGATCGCCTCCCTAGGAAAGTGCTACTATTTTTCTGAAGAGGAAGGGAACTGGAAGTCCGGCCAGAATTACTGCGCTTCACACGCTGCCTCTCTGGCTGCAAACAGTAGCTTAGAGGCTCTGGTAAGACAGAGCCGTCGAGTCCTTGTAATGGCAATAGACCAGTTGGGCACAGCAGGAGGTGTTGGCATTAGACTGGGAAAACATAACACCGTCCAAACTCCGCCCACAACCCAAGCCCCGCCCACTTGTGACACCAAGGGTCCCCGCTGGGGCAGCGGTGACCAACCCTGTTCAAAAAATCACATCATGCCCCCCCACCTCCAAAAAAAAAATCATGGGATTTGGCTTAAAAATCATGGCATTTTGAAAGCCACGCTAAACTTGGGGGTTCTTTTGTGCACTCGGGTCACATTTTGAAGGTTTCCTCTGCAAACTCAGAGCTGGGAACATTTTAAATGTTTAATGGAAGGCTGAGATTCTTATGAATTCCCATGACTCAGGACCTGCGGCTTCAGGACTAAACACCGAGTCTAACGATAAAATCATAAGAGATGGCAACCCCAGATAGGGTTAAATATCAATGTGTTGTCATTAGGGTTCAGATTTAACACCCAATGGAGATGGGCAGGACATGCACCATCTCTCTGAGTGGCTCAGGCTCTCTGCAGACTCAGGCAGTGCCGCTGCATAAGTGACACGGGGCAGTTCTTTCTCTCAGCGATTGCTTCAGGCTCTCTGAAAACTCAGGCAGATGTGGCTGTGTCACTTACATTCAGTTCTCATTTTGAACCATAAGGGGTGGAGCATCTTCGTTGTCTTAATTTATTAGTTCTATTATAGTAGGCCCAGAGGTCGCAGTCAGGGATCAGGGCCTCATTGATATATGGAATCACTGTCTATCTTAAACAGGAGGGGCTTATTAAAAGAATACAGATGCAAACTATAGCCCCAAACAAGAAGGCTTCTACACAGCTTGCTCTCCAACTTTGCCTCTCTTGTTGACCAGGGACCCACTTCCTCTTTGTGACTCTATGCAGATCACAGAGGCTGAATAAGACACTTGTACAAAACATGTAACAAATCCATTCCCCAAAGAGTTTGTAATCTGTGGTTTGAGAACACAGAATAGCAGGCCCCATGTGCAGGCTCAGCGACCCACATCCAGGCACTGAACTGCAAGCTACAGCTGGCAGACGCAATACAGCTCAGCCCAGGGTGGGAGATGCAGCTAGTGCAGGTTCCTTTCACCGCGTGGTCCCAGAGTTAGGGCAATAACCTGGTACTTAAGAGACCTTGGTTCAATTTCTAGCTCATCCACAGACCTTTGTGGTCACCCAGAGAAGTATTTAGGTGTCGGGTGACCAGAGCTCCCATTTTTAAAGGGACAGTCCCGTATTTAAGCCCTCTTGCAGGTCTCCCGACTTTTTCTTAAAACGGGCAAATTGTCCCATATTTTCTGTCTCCCCACCGCCCCAGCACCCCATCAGTACTGGTGGGTCCTGCTGCTGGCCAGATCCCTGCCCAGCAGTGGTGAGTGGGGGGGGCCAGTAGCTGACGATGGGGGTGGGGGTAGGGTGACCAGAGAGCAAGTGTGAGAAATCGGGACAGGGGGTGGGGGGTAATAGGACCCTATATAAGAAAAAGACCCCAAAATCGGGACTGTCCCTATAAAATCGGGACATCTGGTCACCCTAGGTGGGGGTGCCAGGCTGATGGCGGGGCGAAGATGCAGCGCGCGGGGCCAGACGCTTCGCCTGTTCCTCCACCAGAACAGCCAACGCTGCGAGCGGCTCCCAGCCAGCAGGGCCCTGCCCCGCGTCCCATTTCCAGCTCAGACAACTTGCTGTTAGTTTGTCCTGCAGAGTTCTGATTGACAGCCGCTGAACTCCCTTCAATACCAGCAATTTTACCAGGTGTCCTGTATTCAGCACAGGGAAATACGGTCACCCTACATAGAAGAACCCGGAGACAGCGCTCTGCCTATTCACTGACCTCAGTGGGGCCCTCAGCGCTTTTCTNGGATCCCTGCTCACCAGCTGCCTGCCCACCAGTGGTGAGTGGGGGGGGGGGGCAGTGGCCGACGATGGGGGTGGGTGTGCCAGGCTGGTGGCGGGGCGAAGATGCAGCGCGCGGGGCCAGACGCTTCGCCTGTTGCTCCATCAGAACAGCCAACGCTGCGAGCCGGCTCCCAGCCAGCAGGGCCCTGCCCCGCGTCCCATTTCCAGCTCAGACAACTTGCTGTTAGTTTGTCCTGCAGAGTTCTGATTGACAGCCGCTGAACTCCCTTGAATACCAGCAATTTTACCAGGTGTCCTGTATTCAGCACAGGGAAATACGGTCACCCTACATAGAAGAACCCGGAGACAGCGCTCTGCCTATTCACTGACCTCAGTGGGGCCCTCAGCGCTTTTCTAGGGAAGCTGCTACTGACGCTCTGGCTGTGGGGAAGGATCCGGCTTCTGTCCACACATCTGCCCGCTGGGCTTTAACCCGCCGTGTGAGGGGGGAAATGCAGCCAGCCACGTGGAGCATTAGCTGAGCTCCAGGCTGCCCCCGTGTGGCCAAAGCCCAGAACTGACGAGCAGAGTTTAAAGCTGGAGCTGGGACCAAGCTCTGGCGTTGCGTGTAATCCTAGGTCGGTAGGTGGGGCCTGGCTGGACACAAGCCCCAGGGCCCCACTCCCCTCGCTGTCTGCTCGCCCCGGCTTTACACGCTGTCAATTCTACCCTCTGGCCACACGGGGGCAGCACCAACGGTCTCATCGAAATGCTGTTTGCATTTCACCCTTCAGATTGCGGAGTAAAACCCAGCGGGCAGATCTCCGGGTGCAGCCAAATCCTTCCCCCACCCACAGTTTCAGCAGCAAAACATCCCCTTGGAAAGATCAGGATTTTCCCCATTAAAGCCAAGGAAAATGCACCTTGTTCTGTTCTAGCCACAGCGAGAGATTGAAGAAGCTCAATTGATTTCATTGAAGGAAGAGAGGTTAGAGGCGACTTCGTCACCGTTTTTAAATACTTCCCCAGGGGAAATATCTGATTTCAAGGGTTCTTTAACTCACCAGACAAAGGTTGAACAAGACCCCAGTGGCTCTTTCTGCAGGATCCCTGGAGTGTGGGTGTCCCTGTTCCCCCTTTTCATGAGCCCTGGTACATGGGTGCCTCCCTCCGCCCCAATTCAGGATCCCCACCGTGTGGGTGCTCCCACCCCCGCCCCCAGACAGGATCTCCGGTGGGTGTCTGTATAAAAAGAGACCGGGTCTCACTGTCTTGCCCAGGCTACGCTGCAGGGGCTATTCACAGGTGCGATCCCACTACTGATCCGCACAGGAGATTTGACCTGCTCCGTTTCCGGCCTGGGCCGGTTCACCCCGCCTTAGGCAACCTGGTGCCCCCAAGCTCCCCCGGGATCACCATATCGATGCCGAACTTAGTGTGGACACCCGCTCGGCACAGCCCCCTGCAGCCCAGAGCTCCTGAGCTCAAGCGATCCGCCAGCCTCAGCCTCCCCAGGAGCGGGGATCACAGGCACCCGCCACAGCGCCCGGCTGGTTTCACCCTCTCCCAGCTCCAGCTTTACACTCTGCTCGTCAGTTCTGAGCTTTGGCCACACGGGGGCAGCCTGGAGCTCAGCTAATGCTCCACGTGGCTGGCTGCATTTCCCCCCTCACACGGCAGGTTAAAGCCCAGCGGGCAGATGTGTGGACAGAAGCCGGATCCTTCCCCACAGCCAGAGCGTCAGTAGCAGCTTCCCTAGAAAAGCGCTGAGGGCCCCACTGAGGTCAATGAATAGCCAGAGCGCTGTCTCCGGGTTCTTCAAAGCTCCCGCCACTGCTCCCTCCACACCCCCATTGACTTCTGTGACCCCCAGGTGAGAGGCAGAGCACGTGTGAGCAAATGCACGAGACAGCAGAGCCCATGGGCGGGAGCTCAGGAGCAGGGACAGCGCAGGAGACAGACAATGGCGGAGGGCGATTGACACGTGGCGAGTTATTGTGAACAGTCTCATTCTGCTGGCTCGTTTCACCGCTCTCATGACAGCTCGTGGGGGCGGGGGCATCAGGCCAGGTCCAGGCTGCCCCCGTGNTCGATATGGTGATCCCTGGGGAGCTTGGGGGCACCAGGTTGCCTAAGGCGGGGTGAACCGGCCCAGGTCGGAAACGGAGCAGGTCAAATCTCCCGTGCTGATCAGTAGTGGGATCGCACCTGTGAATAGCCCCTGCAGCGTAGCCTGGGCAAGACAGTGAGACCTGGTCTCTTTTTACACAGACACCCACCGGGGATCCTGTCTGGGGGCAGGGGTGGGAGCACCCACACGGTGGGGAGCCTGAATTGGGGGAGGGAGGGGCCATGTACGAGGGATCCTGAGAGGGCGAGCAGGGACACGAGGTCGCTTTCAGAAAGAGCTGCGATCTTCATTGACAGACTGCAAGTGATGAGGAGAGAGAGACCGACAGGAGGCTAAACTGGGCACCAGAGGCAGAGAACAAGGTGCCCCAAGGCAATGGCAGGGAACTCATTAGGTGAAATATGCCCGGATGATCCCAGCAGGGGATCCACTCCCGGAGGTGGGTGTCCCTGTTCCTCCGACCTTTAAAAATACCTGGGATGTGGGTGGCCCCCTCCGGATAAGAATCCGCCATGTGGTTTCCCTCGCTTCGCCGCCAAATAGGAACAGAGCGCGGAGGGGGTTTGAGGACGGTTGTTTGGCAGATATGTAAAGGGGGGACTGTGTCTCCCTGTCTTGCCCAGGCTCCTTGGGGGAAGTGATCTCAGTGTGTCTGGCTGCCTCTATTCCTCCACCTGTAAGAATCCCTGGTGGGTGGGGGCCTCTCTCCCTCCATTCACGATCCCCGGTGGGTGGCTGTATAAAAAGAGACTTTGTCTTACCCAGGCTGCGCTGCCATGGTGGAACAGACCAGGTCCTCCTGGGTGGTGTTTGGATTCCTTCAATCTCATGATCTGAGTGTGTGTCCCTGTCCCTTCAACCCTTAACAATCCCGGGTGTGTGGCTGCGCTGGGCCCCATTAAAGATCCCGGGCGTTTGGGTGCCTGTCTGACCCAGGAGGGATCCTGTGGATGTGGATGTTTTCCACGCTCCTAAGGATGTCTGGTGCCCCTGTTCCCCCTGGTTAATACCGGAGTGTGTGGGTGTCCCCCAGCTCATTAAGGACCCCTGTTGTGTGGATGCCCCCGGTCTTCCCCACTAAGAAACCTCCAGTGGAGCATATGGGTGTGTCCCCCGCCCCATGAACTAGCTCCACTGTGGTTTCCACGCTCCGCCCCCATCCAGGATTTGTGGGTGTCTCTGTTCCCCTTTTCAAGAGTCGAAACCTTATCCTGTGGGTGCTCCCATCCCCCCAGACAGGATCCCCGGTGGGTGGCTGTATAAAAAGAGACCGGGTCTCACTGTCTTGCCCAGGCTACGCTGCAGGGGCTATTCACAGGTGCAATCCCACTACTGATCAGCACGGGAGATTTGACCTGCTCCGTTTCCGACCTGGGCCGGTTCACCCCGCCTTAGGCAACCTGGTGACCCCGCGCTCCCCAGGGATCACCATATCGATGCCGAACTTAGTGTGGACACCCGCTCGGCACAGCCCCCTGCAACCCAGAACTCCTGAGCTCAAGCGATCCGCCAGCCTCAGCCTCCCCAGGAGCGGGGATCACAGGCACCCGCCACAGCGCCCGGCTGATTTCACCCTCTCCCAGCTCCAGCTTTACACTCAGCTGGTGAGTTCTGGGCATTGGCCCCACGGGGGCAGCCTGGACCTGGCCTGATGCCCCCGCCCCCACGAGCTGTCATGAGAGCGGTGAAACGAGCCAGCAGAATGAGACTGTTCACAGTAACTCGCCACGTGTCAATCGCCCTCCGCCATTGTCTGTCTCCTGCGCTGTCCCTGCTCCTGAGCTCCCGCCCATGGGCTCTGCTGTCTCGTGCATTTGCTCACACGTGCTCTGCCTCTCAACTGGGGGTCACAGAAGTCAATGGGGGTGTGGCGGGAGCAGTGGCGGGAGCTTTGAAGAACCCGGAGCCAGCGCTCTGGCTATTCATTGACCTCAGTGGGGCCCTCAGCGCTTTTCTAGGGAAGCTGCTACTGACGCTCTGGCTGTGGAGAAGGATCCGGCTTCTGTCCACACATCTGCCCGCTGGGCTTTAACCTGCCGTGTGAGGGGGGAAATGCAGCCAGCCACGTGGAGCATTAGCTGAGCTCCAGGCTGCCCCCGTGTGGCCAAAGCTCAGAACTCACCAGCTGAGTGTAAAGCTGGAGCTGGGAGAAGGTGAAACCAGCCGGGCCCTGTGGCGGGTGCCTGTGATCCCCGCTCCTGGGGAGGCTGAGGCTGGCGGATCGCTTGAGCTCAGGAGCTCTGGGCTGCAGGGGGCTGTGCCGAGCGGGTGTCCACACTAAGTTCGGCATCGATATGGTGATCCCGGGGGAGTTTGGGGTCACCAGGTTGCCTAAGGCGGGGTGAACCGGCCCAGATCGGAAACGGAGCAGGTCAAATCTCCCGTGCTGGCCAGTAGTGGGATCGCACCTGTGAATAGCCCCTGCAGCGCAGCCTGGGCAAGACAGTGAGACCCGGTCTCTTCTTATGCAGCCACCCACCGGGGATCCTGTCTGGGGGCAGGGGTGGGAGCACCCACACGGTGGGGATCCTGAATTGGGGCGGAGGGAGGCACCATGTATCAGGGCTCATGAAAGGGGGAACAGGGACACCCACACACCAGGGATCCCGCAGAAAGCTGCGATCTTCATTTAGCCACCGCAGCGAAGGGGAATTGACCGCGTCCCTTGCGGAGCTTGTGCCACTAGATAATTAGCCTCACGGTTAAAAAAATGTCATTTCCAGTTGGGATTTTGTGACATCGACTTCAAGCCACTGGGGTCTTGTTCAACCTTTGTCTGGTGAGTTAAAGAACCCTTGAAATCAGGTATTTCCCCTGGGGAAGTATTTAAAAACGGTGACGAAGTCGCCTCTAACCTCTCTTCCTTCAATGAAATCAATTGAGCTTCTTCAATCTCTCGCTGTGGCTAGAACAGAACAAGGTGCATTTTCCTTGGCTTTAATGGGGAAAATCCTGATCTTTCCAGGGGGATTTTTTGCTGCTGAAACTGTGGGTGGGGGAAGGATTTAGCTGCACCCGGAGATCTGCCCGCTGGGTTTTACTCCGCAATGTGAAGGGTGAAATGCAAACAGCATTTCGATGAGACCGTTGGTGCTGCCCCCGTGTGGCCAGAGGGTAGAATTGACAGCGTGTAAAGCCGGGGCGAGCAGACAGCGAGGGGAGTGGGGCCCTGGGGCTTGTGTCTGAAAGTGAATCCCGACCCCACGGGCGGCCCGGCTGGTGAATTGCGGGAGCTCAGGGGCGGGAGGCAGCGCGCTGTGTGGATCCGGGTCTGCGCTACGTTTGGGATCACGACGGTGATTCCTGCGAAGCTTCGGGTCCCCAGTTGCCTGAGGAGGGTGAACACAGGCAGGTTGGAAACGCAGCAGGTTAAAACTCCCGTGGTGATCAGTTCACGAGTGGGCTGGTGCCTGTGCACGTCGGTGGCAGCACAGCCTGGGCGAGACAAAGTCTCTTTTTATACAGCCGCGCACTGGAGCTCCTGAGTAGGGGAGAGAGAGAGACACCCACCCACCAGGGATCCTTAATGCGCTGGGTGCCCCCACCCACCAGGGATCCTTAATGCGCCCCACCCACCAGGGATCCTTAATGCTCTGGGTGCCCCCACCCACCAGGGATCCTTAATGCTCTGGGTGCTCCCACGCACCAGGGATCCTTAATGCGCTGGGTGCTCCCACCCCCAGACAGGATCCCCGGTGGGTGTCTGTATAAAAAGAGACCGGGTCTCACTGTCTTGCCNATCCTTAATGCGCTGGGTGCCCCCCCACCCACCAGGGATCCTTAATGCTCTGGGTGCCCCCCCACGCACCAGGGATCCTTAATGCGCTGGGTGCTCCCACCCCCAAACAGGATCCCCGGTGGGTGGCCGTTTAAAAAGAGACCGGGTCTCACTGTCTTGCCCAGGCTACGCTGCAGGGGCTATTCACAGGCGCGACCCCACTACTGATCAGCACGGGAGATTTGACCTGCTCCGTTTCCGGCCTGGGCCGGTTCACCCCTCCTTAGGCAACCTGGTGCCCCCAAGCTCCCCAGGGATCACCATATCGATGCCGAACTTAGTGTGGACACCCGCTCGGCACAGCCCCCTGCAGCCCAGAGCTCCTGAGCTCAAGCGATCCGCCAGCCTCAGCCTCCCCAGGAGCGGGGATCACAGGCACCCGCCACAGCGCCCGGCTGCTTTCACCCTCTCCCAGCTCCAGCTTTACACTCAGCTGGTGAGTTCTGGGCTTTGGCCCCACGGGGGCAGCCTGGACCTGGCCTGATGCCCCCGCCCCCACAAGCTGTCATGAGAGCGGTGAAACGAGCCAGCAGAATGAGACTGTTCACAATAACTCGCCACGTGTCAATCGCCCTCCGCCATTGTCTGTCTCCACTCCTTGCACACTGCTACCCTTCAAGCTCCCCCCTCTCTGTCCACTTCCTGAGACACACACGCATCTGACTGTTGTCACTGAGACATTTTCACTCGTTTATATGAAGTGTCAAGAGGGCACGAACATGTTTCACTTCAAAGAAGGGCTCATCGACCTGAAAAGGGTGAGAAAAACTGCTCTTTGGTATTAGCATCAGCTCTCCAGTGAGACTGATTCTCTCTGATCCTCTGCAGAGAACCGGCTAGTGAGTTGTTCTCGATGTCCAAGCCATGGTGATTTATCCATTCCTTGAAATCTTGCCCAGTTGCTCAATTGAGCACGACGCACTAGGAAGCTATAAGGGGGGTGCACTGGTGAGGACAAGATTTTTACTTCTATGCTTAGATGAAATGGGTGGAGGAGCAACATTATTAGTCTCAGAGTAGGGCACCAAAAAGAGTTAATCCATGACTGGTACAAATCACTGCCATGGACTTTCCACTGCCGACAAGAATCCACTCAGAAGCAACAGTTTGTCCTAATTTTACAATCAGGATTAGGTTTAAGCTTTCTAGGCCACTTCATCCTATGTAAAGTCAGTTTGGGGTGCCCCCTGCAATCTAAGTCACTGCTTTCTGGGTGCGCTGTTCATGTTCTGACATTGTGACACATTATACAATAGAGACACGGGGTCATTACATCATAACCCACCCAGAAAGTCATCAGTGCTGGAACTAGGGGTACAGGGGGTTCTGCTGCACCCCCCGGCTTGAAGTGGTTTCCATCATATGCAGGGTTTACAGTTTGGTTCAGTGGCTCTCAGCCCCCCCACTATAGAAATGGTTCCAGCCCCCCGACAGACAGTTCTGATTCCTTATTTTTTAGCTTTGCAGAAAATAGGACAGGCCCATGCAAATTGTGATTGCCTTGTAAATTTTGAAACAGTGTAACAAATCCACTTGCTATTGAAAACAGATGCAAAATCACAGATCCCCACACACTGAAGGGATGAGAAACTTGGGGGAAAAGAGCCATTCACCATAAAGGAGACCTTCCTCTGCTGAAACACATACACCCCCCTCCCAGCCACCCCCACTTGGTCAGTATTTCACAACTAGGAGATGTTGTCAGATGTTAGGGGATGGACGTTACTATCCTTTGCACTGACTACTACAGGGGTCGGCAACCTTTCACAAGTGCTGTGCCGAGTCTTCATTTATTCACTCTGATTTAAGGTTTCGCGTGCCAGTCATACATTGTAACGTTTTTAGAAGGTCTCTTTCTATAAGTCTATAACATATAACTAAACTATTGTTGTATGTAGAGTAAATAAGGCTTTTAAAATGTTTAAGAAGCTTCATTTAAAATTAAATTAAAATGCAGAGCCCCCTGGACTGGTGGCCAGGACCCGGGCAGCGTGAGTGCCACTGAAAATCAGCTCGTGTGCCGCCTTCGGCACCCGTGCCATAGGTTGCCTACCCCTGGACTACTATATACCAGAAATCTCATCGGCGCTCTGAGCCGACTCTCCCACGCTCTGAAGTCAGTAGCCACTTTGCCATGGGTCCAGTTTCAGACCCACGCACCCCTCGCTGAAGTCCAGGGATGAGAAGCACCCCTTAACATGCTCCATATTCTCTTGCTTTGTCAACGAAAAAAGCTTCGTTCTAAACATATTTTCTTACCAATAATAACGATGGAGTCGGAAAACGTCGTTCATGTTCATTTTGCACTGAAAGGAGCAAGGGATTTTCTTTTGCCTTTCCAAGGGGGCTTCTTTGCATGCTCCATATAGTAGCTCTCGAGTGGTTGTAATCAATATTCAAAGTTCTGGTCTTTTTGAAAGAATATTATAAGGATACAACAAAATGTCATAGAAATGTCATCTTAAGTGAACCATGCACTTCGTCTCTTTTTGAGCTGTGCAATCATGAAGGCAGCCAGTGGTGGGGTTGTGTCGTGTTATCTGGCCTCAGCCTCAAGACTGTCCAATAAGGGACCGCTGGTATTTTTCCACGTTTGTATTCTGGAGCCACCTTCCTCCCATTTCCCCTTACAAGCAGCTATCAACACAGCCAGGCACGGAGGGCAGAGAGCGCCGGGCAGGGAGGGTTGGGTCGGTTGGTCACCCCACCCCTCCCCGTGCGACAGAGGGGCACGGGAGCGTGCGCGCGTCACCCCTCCCCGTGCGAGAGAGGGGCACGGGATCCTGCGCGCGTCACCCCTCCCCGTGCGAGAGAGGGGTACGGGAGCGTGCGTGCGTCACCCCTCCCTGTGCGAGAGAGGGGGACGGGGGCGTGCGTGCGTCACCCCTCCCTGTGGGAGAGAGGGGTACGGGAGCGTGCGTGTGTCACCCCTCCCTGTGGGAGAGAGGGGTACGGGAGCGTGCGTGTGTCACCCCTCCCTGTGGGAGAGAGGGGTAGGGGAGCGTGCGTGCGTCACCCCTCCCTGTGGGAGAGAGGGGTACGGGAGCGTGCGTGCGTCACCCCTCCCCGTGCGACAGAGGGGTACGGGGGCATGCGTGCGTCACCCCTCCCCGTGCGACAGAGGGGTACGGGGGCGTGCGTGTGTCACCCCTCCCTGTGGGAGAGAGGGGTAGGGGAGCGTGCATGCATCACCCCTCCCTGTGTGAACCTTAAAGATAAGACGGTCAATAAAAAGACTCCAGCGCCGCAGTATTTCTTTTTAACAGGGGCTCAGTCACCTTGATGTTAATTTGAACGTTTGTCCTGCGGAGTTCTGATTGACAGCCGCTGAACTCGCTTGAATACCAGTAATTTTACCAGGTGTCCTGTATTCAGCACAGGGAAATATGGTCACCCTATTTAGGTCCCCAACTCCCATTGAGTGACCTGGTGGCCTCCATTAGCACCTTCCAACATAACAGCATGTTACACCCCATGGCCACATAAGCACCATAAACAGACAGTGAAGGAATGGGTGGGGGAGAGGGAGACGTATGACGTGCGATTTCCCTTTGCATTATTCAGAATACCGCGATGCACCATAAAGGCCTCTCCAATCACTGGGTTGGACTCCAGAGGGAACCAGGCCAGCCCTGGAGATGGGTGAATGGTGCTGCATTCAACCACCTGTGAGTCCCTTTCTTTCTGACTGCACACGGGGGAGGGGTGGGCAGGATTGAGGGGATCCACACCATGATATAGGGCAACTATGGCCAGAGCCCCACCCACCACTTGGGAGCCTTAAGGAAGCCCCATTACCAGAGAGGCAGCAGCTGCCTTTTCCCCCCTCTGGAAGTGGCAGCAGGGGCCTGTCTACTCCCAGAGAGGTATTGGTGGGAGGAGTGGGATCCGTCAATACTTTGCCCAACAGCTAGGCCTACCGCTCTCCTCTTTCCTTCCCCACAGCGCCCCCTGCTGGGGTGGGGTTAGCATGGGCCATACCTACTAGCAGGGATCCAACACACTGTCTGTCATCCGTGTATAGGTCGCACTATAAGTCATGGCTGGGAGTTTACAGCAGCAGCCAGGGTCAGCCTGGGCCGAGGCTGATGTCATTAGAGAAGCATGGCACAAGAGCTATGCCTGTATCTGTGTGCGTATTGCAGCTGGCCGGGATTTTCCCAATGCAGCGTTTTCCCATCACACAATGCCAACACCTCGAATGGGAAACCCTTAGCAAAACCGTGTGGGTTTCAACAAAATTATCATTTTGAAAGAAAAACGGAAGAAAAAGTGTTTTGACCTTTTCGGAATGGAACGGTTGGATTTCCCATTTCAAAATGCTGTCTCCGTTCCATTCTTTAATTGTATATCAAACAATTCTTTTAAAAGTCCAAATCAGAACGAAATGTTTCGATTGTCCCGAAACAACAACGACAAAAACTCTGCATTTTTTGCAGGACATTTCCTTTTGTTTTCTTCCATTTTGGAAGAGAAAACATTTAAAACTCAGCTATTTTCCTACAAATTGAAAAATCTACTTCCCACCCCACTGTAGTGTGTATGGAGGTGGCTCATGTAAAGATCGCCATCTAGTGGCACTTAAGAATACGTAACATTTTTCACATACCCCAAATTTAATCCGAGTCGCTCTATGCTTCCCTCTACTGATTGGAACATACAGAGGAATTATGGCTCCCAAATTTGATCCCAGCTTCTGTCAACCACACACAGGGGTGGCCTTATATTCACAAATTTTTAGGACCAATAAAGTTATTGTTGTCATGCACCGCAAACAGCTTCCAGATGGCACAGCTCTTAACGTGGTGCCAGGAGTGGGATGGCTTTGATTCTTTGGGGTCACTGGCCAGAAACACTGCGCCACTTCCGCAAGAGCGGTGGGCAGCAGTTGTGCACTCGGAGCCTATATTAGGTGTAGCAGCCTGCCCGGAACTTGGAGGGAGGAGCACAGGTTGCAGGGGGGAAGAGTCTGGAGGAAGCACCAGGCAGTCAGTCTGTGTGCACATGGCTGGAATGTTAGCTGCAGTCACAGCACCTCTGTCAATTGTTCTCTTAACAAAGAGCCAGTTTAGTTTAAGAACATGGACAGTGTCACTAGCCCAGTGCAAACCCCCAGCGTAGGAGACCTGCACCGGCGTAATACAGGGCTTGTCCTAGTATTTAAACCTGGTGCAGGGCACTGACACGGNCTCTTTCTGCGGGATCCCTGGTGTGTGGGTGTCCCTGTTCCCCCTTTCAGAATCCCAGGTAGATGGTGCCTCCCTCCNGCAGCACTCGAGGGGTATCGCTTGTGTCCACACCACAAAGTGGACGGGTTACCAGCTCAGGGGAGAGCAGCCAGGCCAGCTAGCCCGGGTTGAAAGCACCACGAAACTCAGCCAAGAGGATTGTGGGGGCATGGAGGGGGGTCAGGGTAACACTTCAGTGAAGAGATACATACCTTCGGGGAATGGTTGGGGGTAGCTACATCAGCGCAAAGATCCCCCCTGCACTGTTAAAACGTGTGCCTTATCCCTCATTTGTCTGGGCTTTGCCTTCCAGCCAGTTGTTCTCGGTGTGCCTTTTTCCGCTAGGTTCACCGGGGCCTTTGTGATTAATCTTCTTCCTCTCCACTGCAGCTTTGAGGTCAGAGGAGCCGGACTCTGCGCTTACCTGCATGGCGGCGTTGTGAACAGCGCAGGCTGCGACACCAAGAGGAACTGGGCCTGCAGCAAGCCGGATGGACAGACGGGGGGGAAGCAAAGGGTCCCAAAGTGTTAAGAGCAGCCGAACTGCAGGCTTAGGCTACGGCGTGACTGTAATAATACCCCCGTGGCGGGAACCAGGTTGGACCTCTCTGGACGACGCCAGAGCAAATCTTGGCAGTTTACCTCTAACTAACATTATTCTCTAAATGTCACCGTCACAGACTGGGAGGACAGACAGCTCCATAGTCATCTAGAAGCCCAGTGCTAATATCTGGCAATTCTGAAGGATCTGATTTTTAAAACAAGCCACAGGAAATCATAAGAACATAAGAACGGCCATCCTGGATCAGACCAAAGGTCCTTCTAGCCCAGTGTCCTGGCTTCCAATAGTGGCCAATGCTGGGTGCCCCAGAGGAAATGAACAGAACAGGGAATCATCAAGCGATCCATCCCCTGTCGCCCATTCCCAGCTTCTGGCAAACAGAGGCTAGGGACACCATAGCTGCCCGTCCTGGCTAATAGCCATTAATGGACAACCTGTCCTCCACGAACTTATCTAGTTCCTTTTTGAACTCTGTTATAGTCTTGGCCTTCACAACATCCTCTGGCAAAGAGTTCCACAGGTTAACTGTGCGTTGTGTGAAGAATTACTTCCTTTTGTTTGTGTTAAACCTGCTGCCTTTGGTTTCATTTGTTGACCCCTAGTTCTTGTGTGATGAGAAGGAGTAAACAACACTTCCTTATTTACTTTCTCCACACCAGGCATGATTTTATAGACCCTTATCGTATCCCCCCTTAGTCGTCTCTTTTCCAAGCTGAAAAGTCCCAGTCTCATTAATCTCTCCTCATACCTTTTTGCCTCTCACGGCTTCTTTTACTTTGTTGTTTAGCCACGGTGGCACTTTTTTGGTTCTCTTACTATGGTTTTTAATTTGGGGTGTACCTTTAAGTTGAGCCTCTATTATGGTGTCTTTTAAAAGTTTCCCTGCAGTTTGCACAGATTTCACTTTTGGTGCTGAACCTTTTAATTTCTGTTCAACTAACTTCCTCATTTTTGTGTCGTTCCCCTTTCT
The DNA here is from genome assembly GCA_003942145.1 of Platysternon megacephalum. Lineage (NCBI taxonomy): Eukaryota > Metazoa > Chordata > Testudines > Platysternidae > Platysternon > Platysternon megacephalum. The sequence continues at coordinate 220,349 of QXTE01000591.1, forward strand.
GAAATTAAATGCTCTCGTGTTGGGCCGCTGTGGAGTTTTCCCCGCCACTATTACCAAGCGATCCAGCTATACCAGTGGTCTCCAACCTTTTTACGCCCAAGATCACTTTTTGGATTTAAGGGCAACTCAGGATCTATCCCTCCCCTTCCCCGAGTCCCGCCCCTTCCCCAAAGCCCGCCCCCCCTCACTCCATCTCCCCGCCCCATTGCTCGCTTTCCCCCACCCTCACTCACTTTCACCGGGATGGGGCAGGGGGTTGGGGTTCGGGAGGGGGTGAGGGGTGCAAGCTCTGGGAAGGAGTTTGGGTGCAGGAGGGGGCTCTGAGATGGGGCAGAGTATTGGGGTGCAGGAGGGGGTGTGGGCTCTGGGAGGGAGTTTGGGTGCAGGAGGGGGCTCCGAGATGGGGCAGAGTATTGGGGTGCAGGAGGGGGTAGGGGGTGCTGGCTCCGAGGGGGGGGGGGGGGGTGGGGGTGAAGGAGGGGGTATGGGGTGCTGGCTCCGAGAGGGGGTTGGGGTGCGGCCTCCCACCAGGCAGCACTTACCTTCGGCAGCCCCTGGTCCGTGGTGCAGCAAAGCTAATGCAGGATCCCTGCCTGCCCCGGCCCTACGCCACTCCCGGAAGGGGCCAACATGGCCCTGTGGCCCCTGGGAGGGGGCACGTGGCTCCGCACACTGCCCCTCTCTGCCAGCACCGCCCCCACAGCTCCCATTGGCCACAGCTCCCCGTTCCTGGCCAATGGGAGCTGCGGGGCGGTGCTTGCAGGCAGGAGCAGCGCGCGGAGGGAGACTCCAGGGCCACACAGCCGCGCTGGCCGCTCCTGGGAGCGGTGTGGGGCCAGGGTAGGCAGGGAGCCACGGCAACCACGCTGCACCACCGGAGATCGCGATCGCCAGGGAGATCCTCTAGGATTGACCAGTCAATGGCAATCGACCGGTTGGTGACCACTGATATAGACGGTGATCACGTCACCACTTCACCTTCTCTTTGTGGAGCTAAATAGATGGAGCTCTTTGAGTCTAGCACTACAAGGCTGGTTTTCAAATCCTTTAATCGTTCTCGTGGCTCTTCTCTGACCCCCTCTCCAACGTCCTTCCTGAACTGTGGGCACCAGAACTGGACACGGGATTCCAGCAGCGGTCACACCAGGGCCAAATCCAGAGGTAAAATAACCTCCCTGCTCCTACTCGAGATTCCCCTGTTTATACGTCCCAGGATCTCATTAGCCCTTTTGCCCTCAGCGTCTCGCTTGTGTTCAGCTGATTGTCCCCCACGACCCCCAAATCTTTGTCAGAGTCACTGCTTCCATCCCCAGCCATATCCACCCATCTATCCCCATATACGTCCCTCCATCCATCCATCCCGCCAGCCATCCCCACATGCATCCCTCCGTCTCCACTCACATCCCTCCATCCATCCCCACCCCATCATCCCTCCAGCATCAGCATCAGCACTGGGTGTCACTGAGTCATGCCCAGGGCCCGGCCCGGGTGAAAAGGGCTGGAGGGTCTCAGGGACACATGACACGGCCCCCCCAGCCCCCACCACCCCCAGTGACAGCCTGCAGGGCTGGGGGTTGAGGGGCGGAGCAGCCGGGTATGGCCAGATGGGGTTACAGCGAGTGCTGCCGGCTGGCACCGTCGGACCGGCCTGCTCAGTCACTGGGCTGAGAGACTGTCCAGGGCTGGGAGATTGTTAAATGCAGAAAATAGGAGTTTGGGCAAAATCAGGGGTGGCTGGACATATTCGGGGGGGAGGGTTCGATTCCCAGACCAGGCAAAAGGGGAGTGGGGATCTGTGGGACTAATGGGGGGGCGGGGGGCGGAGTATTACCCACAAACTCATATACATACACACACAGAGCCCAGGTCTCTATTCCCACCACCAGAGGGCAGTGTTAACACAGAGAGAGAGAGAGAGAGAGCCCAGGTCTCTATTCTCACCACCAGAGGGCAGTGCTAAAACACACATACACACACACACACAGAGCCCAGGTCTCTATTCCCACCAGCAGGGGGCAGTGTTAACACACACACATATACACACACACACACACACAGAGCCCAGGTCTCTATTCCCACCAGCAGGGGGCAGTGTTAACACACACACATACACACACACACACACANTAGCACGTGACCCCCTGCACCCCATGGGCCCAGGGTCAGGCTCAGTCTTACTGTCTCTCTGGGCCTGTCCCATGGGCCAGGGGCCGGCGTGCGTCTGCAGGCGGGGGAGAATCCAGCTCAGTGGGTTTGAACCCCGGCGAGCCCCTTTCCCATATGCCTCCCTAAATCCCTTGTGACGCTTCAAACAGATCCAGGATTGTCCTTCCCCCGCTCATCCTCAGGTGCTGCTGTGAGGCTAGGACCTGCCGCCCCTCCCCAGAGCTGGCTGCATCTCAGCACCAGGCGAGCAGGGCCGGTGCAACCTATTCACTAAGATTTGGGGGGCACCGGCCGCCCCGGTCGTCAGCGCATTTCGGGGGAGGGACCTTCCGCCGCCTCGCGGGGAGGGCCGCCCACTGTAATGGGGGGGGGGCGCACAGGGGAACCGCTCCCCACCCCAGATCACCTCCACTCTGCCTCCTCCGCTGAGCTCACAGCCTCGCTCTAATTCTCCTCCAATCGGCGCCGCCAGCCTGGGAGGGGAGGAGAATTAGGGCGGCGCCGGCGTGCTCAGCGGAGGAGGCGGAGCGAAGGTGAGCTGGGGCGGGCTCCCCGGGCAGGGTTAGCTGCAGGGGGGTAGCTGCAGAGCGGGGGGGCTCTCCGGGTGGGGGTGGGTGGGCGGGGTTAGCTGCAGGGGGGTAGCTGCAGAGCGGGGGGGCTCTCCGGGTGGGGGGGGTGGGCGGGGTTAGCTGCCGAGGGGGGGGGCTCCTCTGGTGGGAGGGGCGGGTGGGCGGGGTTAGCTGGGTGGGGGGGCGCAAGGTGGAAGTTCCTTGCACCGGCCCTGCAGGCGAGCCATCGCTGTGTGGCTCTTCCCCTGCCGCCCCTCCCCAGAGCTGGCTGCATTATCACAGCCGGTGCTTTGCGATCTATTGGTCTGTTCACACCCATGGGTGCCCCTTTCGCCTGGCACAGTCCCACAAACGCCTGCGTCATGGGGCACGTCAGGGACACTCAGCCCCGGCCGGTCCTGGAACAATCAGCCACTCGGGCAACGTCTGGTTAATATCGGCCTGGGGCTGCGCCCCCCCGCGTGTGAACGGGGCCATCTGTTAATGAGTGACCGGGCCCCATTCCCCCTGCAGAGCAATGAGCTGTAATTAACAGGCTGGACAGGACAGGGGGTGACTGGGCAGCAAAGAATGGGAGGGGGGCAGGTTAGATCTAGTGTCAGCCAGCGACACACACACACACACACACACACACACAGGGTCCCTCCCCGCTGAGCCAGCCAGTCCCCCAACCCTGGGCCCAGATAGGAGCCAGCGCCCCCTAGAGGGGAAAGGCCCCATGTCCCGTTCCCCAGCCCCACACCCGTGTCTAACACTGGAGAGAAGGTAGAGGCTGAAGCTCAGTGGAAGTGCCCCCACCCCAGCCCCTGAGTCCCTGGCCTGCAAACCGGTCCATCCCCCGGGGCCTGCATGGAAAGGACGGGATGGCGACACCGGCTCGCTCATCCGTGCTCTGCATGACCCTCCGTGTGCTCCACCACACGCTGACTCACCGGCCACTGCTGAGCAGGCCACCACAGGGGCCTCCGGTGACCAGAGCAGGCAGGGAGAGCAGGGCTCAGCTTGGGAATGGAGATAGATAGATAGATAGATAGATAGATAGATAGATAGATAGATAGATAGATAGATAGATAGATAGATAGATAGATAGAGGGTGTGGGGATAGATAGATAGATAGATAGATAGATAGATAGATAGATAGATAAGGTGGATGGGGATAGATGGATGGGGATAGATAGATAGATAGAGGAGGTGGATGGAGATAGATAGATAGATAGATAGATAGATAGATAGATAGATAGATAGATAGATAGATAGATAGATAGAAACGGCCGTACTGGTTCAGCCCAATGGTCCATCTAGCCCAGTGTCCTGTCTTCCGACAGTGGCCAATGCCAGGTGCCCCAGAGGGAATGAACAGAACAGGGAATCATCAAGTGATCCATCCCCTGTCGCCCGTTCCCAGCTTCTGGCAGTCAGAGATTTAGGGACACACAGAGCATGGGGTTGCATCCCTAACCATCCTGGATAATAGCCATTGATAGACCTGTCCTCCATGAGCTTATCTCATTCTTTTTTGAACCCAGTTACACTTTTGACCTACACAACATCCCGCAGCAAGGAGTACCACGGGTTGGCTGTGCGTCGTGTGAAGAAATACTTCCTTTTCTTTGTTTTGAACCTGCTGCCTACTCATTTCATCAGGTGACCTCTAGCTGTTTTGTTCTGAGAAGGGGTAAATGACATTTCCTTATTTGCTTTCTCCACACTCGTCATGACTTTATTGACCCCTGGCATCGTCATCTCTTTTCTAAAGAAAACAGCCCCCGTCTTTTTAATCTCTCCTCATCCGGAAGCTGTTCCAGCCCCCTCGTCACTTGTGTTGCCGGGCTCTGCACCTTTTCCAATCTAACAGAGCTTTGCTGAGACAGGGCCTGGGCGCTGGGTATAAGAGCCGGGGAGCGGCGAAGCCTCCGCAAACGGGGCAAGACATGCAGGATGTGGGGTACCTCCCTTTGGAGGGGCGTCGGCCGCCGCCTTTGCAGCGCAGCTGCCGGACGCTCCTGAGAAGTGGGGGGCCACGGATGCCTGGACTGTGACCCCGCCCCATGCTCTGCCCTGAGGTCCCGCCCTCTCTTGGCCTCTTCCCCTGTGGCCCCGCCTATGCTCCGCCTCTTCCCACGAGGCTCCGCCCTCACTCCGCCTCTTCCCACGAGGCTCCGCCCTCACTCCGCCTCTTCCCGCGAGGCCACCCCGTCCGTCGCTCGCTCCCTCTTCCCCCGTTGCCCCCTCCTTAATGCAGGAGGGGGAAGAAAGACGCGAGTGACGGCTAGACGGGGGCTCGGGGGTGGAGAGGAGCGAGTGGCCGGCAGGCAGGCTGTGAGGGCCTCAGTGGGGTGGAGAGGAGCAGGAGGGGGACCTCAGAGGAGGGGGCAGAGAGGAGTGGGCAGGGGGGGCCTGTAGCAAGGGGCAGAGTGGAGCAACATAAGAACATAAGAAAGGCCGTACCGGGTCAGACCAAAGGTCCATCTAGCCCAGTATCTGTCTACCGACAGTGGCCAATGCCAGGTGCCCCAGAGGGAGTGAACCTAACAGGCAATGATCAAGTGATCTCTCTCCTGCCAGCCATCTCCATCCTCTGACGAACAGAGGCTAGGGACACCATTCTTACCCATCCTGGCTAATAGCCATTTATGGACTTAGCCACCATGAATTTATCCAGTCCCCTTTTAAACATTGTTATAGTCCTAGCCTTCACAACCTCCTCAGGTAAGGAGTTCCACAAGTTGACTGTGCGCTGCGTGAAGAAGAACTTCCTTTTATTTGTTTTAAACCTGCTGCCTATTAATTTCATTTGGTGACCCCTAGTTCTTGTATTATGGGAATAAGTAAATAACTTTTCCTTATCCACTTTCTCAACATCACTCATGATTTTATATACCTCTATCATGTCCCCCCTTAGTCTTCTCTTTTCCAAGCCGAAGAGTCCNATTCACCCAAGAGATCTGAAGGAACTCAGATGTGAAATTGCAGAACCACTAACTGAGGTATGGAACCGATCATTTAAATCAGCTTCTAGACCAGAGGACTGGAGGAGAGCTAATGTGACGCCAATTTTTAAAAAGGGCTCCAGAGGTGATCCTGGCAATTACAGGCCAGTAAGCCTGACTTCAGTCCCGGGCCAACTGGTTGAAATGATCGTAAAGAACAGAACGATCTGACACATCGATGAACACAATGTTGGGGAAGCGTCAACACAGCTTTTGTAAAGGGTAATTATGTCTCACTATAAGATTTATGTGAGGGGATCAACAAGCTTGTGGACACGGGGGATCCAGTGGATATGGGGTACTTGGATTTTCAAGAAAGCTTTTGACAAGGTCCCTCACCAAAGGCTCTGAAGCAAAGGAAGCTGTCATGGGATAAGAGGGAAGGTTCTCTCATGGATCGGTAACTGGTTAAAAGATAGGCAACAAAGAGTAGGAATAAATGGACAGTTTTTACAGTGGGATGAGGTAAATAACAGTGTCCCCCAGAGGTCTATTCTGGGCCCAGTCCTATTCAACATATTAATAAATGATCCGGAAAAAGGGGTAAACAGTGAGGTGGCAAAATTTGCAGACGATACGAAACTACTCAAGATAGTTAAGTCCCAGGCAGACTGCGAAGAGCTACAAAAGGATCTCACAAAACTGGGTGACTGGGCAACCAAATGGCAGATGAAATTTAATGTTGATAAATGCAAAGTAATGCCCACTGGAAAACAGAATCCCAACTCTACATATACAATGATGGGGTCTAAATTAGCTGTTACCCCTCAAGAAAGGGATGTAGGGGATGGACAGAAGTTCTCTGAAATCATCCACTCAATGCGCAGCGGCTGACAAAAAAACCGAAGAGCATGTTGGGAATCATTAAGGAAGGGAGAGATAATAAGACAGAAGATAGATAAATCCACGGGACGCCCACACCTTGAATCCTGCGTGCAGATGTGGTCGCCCCCTCTCATTGGCAGTGTGTGACTCTTGCACTTGGGGAGGCTGGGTGTGAGCGCTGGAAGTTCCTAGAAGTGGGGGNAATCGTCTGCAAATTTTGCCACCTCACTGTTTATGCCTTTTTCCGGATCATTTATGAATATGTTGAATAGGACTGGGCCCAGAATAGACCTCTGGGGGACATCACTATTTACCTCATCCCACTGTAAAAACTGTCCATTTATTCCTACTCTTTGTTTCCTATCTTTTAACCAGTTACCAATGCATGAGAGAACCTTCCCTCTTATCCCATGACAGTTTACTTTGCTTCAGAGCCTTTGGTGAGGGAACTTGTCAAAAGCTTTCTTGAAAATCCAAGTACCCCATATCCACTGGATCCCCCGTGTCCAGAAGCTTGTTGATCCCCTCACATAAATCTTATAGTGAGACATAATTACCCTTTACAAAAGCTGTGTTGACGCTTCCCCGACATTGTGTTCATCGATGTGTCAGATCGTTCTGTTCTTTACGATCGTTTCAACCAGTTGGCCCGGGACTGAAGTCAGGCTTACTGGCCTGTAATTGCCAGGATCACCTCTGGAGCCCTTTTTAAAAATTGGCGTCACATTAGCTCTCCTCCAGTCCTCTGGTCCAGAAGCTGATTTAAATGATCGGTTCCATACCTCAGTTAGTGGTTCTGCAATTTCACATCTGAGTTCCTTCAGATCTCTTGGGTGAATCCCACCTGGTCCTGGGGACTTCTTACTGTTTAGTTTATCAGCTTGTTCCAAATCCTCCTTTAACGACACCTCAATCTGGGACAGTTCCTCAGATTTGTCTCATAAAAAGACTAGCTCAGGGGTGGGAATCTCTCTCACATCCTCAGCCATGAAGACTGATGCAAAGAATTCATTTAGTGTCGTCTCAACGGCCTTGTCCTCCTTGAGCGCTCGGCCGGGGCCTCACTAAGTGTTTGACTCGCTTCCTGCTTCTGACGTACACAAAGCAATTTTTGCTGTTCATTTTTCTGTCTTTGGCTAGTTGCTCTTCAAATTCATTTTTGGCCTCCCGAATTATACTTTTACACTTGAAATGGAGGTATCTGGGCATAAGTAGAGTAGACAGAGAGATGCATATGGGGATGGACAGACAGATAGCTGGGGTGTACAAGAATGGACAGATGGGACTGGACAGACGGACAGATNGGGGATGGACAGACAGATAGCTGGGGATTTAGGGGATGGACAGACAGGTAGATGGGGGTGTAGGGGATGGACAGACAGGTAGCTGGGGATGTAGGGGATGGACAGACAGATAGATGGGGGTGTACGGGAATGGACAGACAGCTGGGGATGTAGGGGATGGACAGACAGATGGGGATGTAGGGGATGGACAAACAGTTAGCTGGGGATGTAGGGGATGGACAGACAGATAGATGGGGATGTAGGGGATGGACAGACAGGTAGGTGGGGATGTAGGGAATGGACAGACAGATGGGGGTGTAGGGAATGGACAGACAGGTAGATGGGGGTGTAGGGGATGGACAGACAGATGGGGGTGTAGGGGATGGACAGACAGGTAGATGGGGGTGTAGGGAATGGACAGACAGGTAGCTGGGGATGTAGGGGATGGACAGACAGATGGGGGTGTAGGGAATGGACAGACAGGTAGATGGGGGTGTAGGGGATGGACAGACAGATGGGGGTGTAGGGGATGGACAGACAGGTAGCTGGGGATGTAGGGGATGGACAAATGGACTGATTGGTGATCAGGGCTGGTGCCAGCGTTTCCCCTAGGGCGGTTCTCAGGACAGAGAGCTCTTTGTTGTGTTCTTTCCCAGGCATGGAAGGGTTTTTTCCCTCTCTCCTCTAGCCAGGAAGCCCCAGCCTGAGCCCTTCCCCGCCTGGGGGTCGCTGAATGCTGGGCTGACCGGCTGTCTCCACACTCAGCGTGCCTGGAGACACGGAGTGGGGTGGGCTGGATCATTAAATACAGCAGGGCCCCCATCTCGGACAGTGTCTGTGCAGCGCCTGGCACAATAGGGCCCTGGTTCCCAGCCCCCCTGCTCTAACCACTGGACACCCCCCCCCCCAGAGCCAGGGAGAGAACCCAGGCGTCCTGGCTCCCAGCCCCCCCACTCTGACCCACTACGCCCCGCTGCCCTTGCAGGCCATTGAGAGGTTGCACTTGCAAGGCCAGAAGCGAAGGGAAATGACGCGCACCCGCTGTGTTTATTAAACAGCCGAGGGGGTCGTGTAAGGCCTGGAGCTGTTATTCCGAAATCGGAGTTCTTGGCATGGCTGGGCCAGAGCAGGAGCCTGCGCTCTGCCCAGATCTGGCCTCCGCCTCCTCTGGGCATCCGGCTACCCTCAATCACTGAGTGCTGTGTGGGGCAGAGCAGAGGGGCTGCGGGTCAGGAGTGAGGGGCACCGGAAGAGCTGAGGGTGCTGGGTTGGGCTAGCAGGGGCTGCGGGTCGGGAGTGAGGGGCACCAGCAGGGCTGGGGGGAGCGAAGGGCTGGGCTAGCAAGGGCTGCGGGTCGGGAGTGAGGGGCACCGGAAGGGCTGGGGGGAGCAAAGGGCTTGGACAGCAGGGGCTGCGGGTCGGAAGTGAGGGGCACCGGCAGAGCTGGGGGGGGGGCAGGGCTGGGCTAGCAGGGGCTGCAGGTTGGGAGTGAGGGGCACTAGGAGAGCTGGGGGGGCAGGGCTGGGCTAGCAGGGGCTGTGGGTCGGGAGTGAGGGGCACCGGCAGGGCTGGGCTAGAAGGGGCTGCGGGTCGGGAGTGAGGGGCACCGGCAGGGCTTGGGGGAGCCCAGGGCTGGACTGGCAGGGGCTGCGGGTCGGGAGTGAGGGGCACCAGCAGAGCTTGGGGGGGGCCATGGCTGGGCTAGCAGGGGCTGCGGGTCGGGAGTGAGGGGCACCGGCAGCGCTGGGCGGGGGCAGGGCTGGACTGGCAGGGGCTGCGGGTCGGGAGTGAGGGGCACTAGTAGAGCCAGAGGGGCCTGGCGGGGGAGGGGGGCACCCAGGGCCAGGCTGGCAATCTGGAGTGGAAATTTCTTTCTTTCCCCCCCCCCCCACATACACACACACTTCACCTTCCTGCCCAGGACAATTAACAAGACGCAATTGCTCAAGAAAACTGCCCTCGGCAAATCCACCAGTTCCAGCCACGTCCCCGGAACCTGCCCCCCCCCACCCCCACCCCCACCCCCACCCCCCGCTGACCCGTCCCGGGAGCAGTGGCCCGAGACGCCCTGGCCTGGGGCAGTTCCTGCCAGGCCCCGGTTCCTGTTCCAGGCCCCAGGCGCTGGCGGAGGCCGGAGAGCAACAGGCTGTGTTCACACCCAGATACAAATACCCCATTGCAGACAACTGTTTGTGGGAGTGCTGCCGGCGCCCCCTAGTGTTTCCTAGTGGGTCCTCTGGCTCCCCCGCTCTCCTTAGTGGGGACCCAATGGGCCCAGTGCAGAGAGACTCCTGGTGCCAGCGGTGGGATCCATGGTGGGAAGGGGCCTGAGTCTCTTGGGCTGGGAGGGCAAATGAGAGTGTGAGACATGTTTGATGGGGCTCAGTTTGAGGGCTGCACACACGCACACGCAACCCCCCATACACACTACACCTAACACACACAACCACCCTCGCTCTCATACATACACAAAACCTCCTCCCCCTCATCATACACACACACAGCCTTCCTCACCAGACACAGACATACACAAGCATGCACCTAAACACACACAGTCACAGCAACTGAAACACATAGTCACAGCAACACAAGCACACACCCATTCACAGCAACACAAACGTGTTACAGCAACACAAGCACACAGTCAGAATCACACACTTAAACAGTAACACAAACACACCCACCCAGTCGCAGCAACACGCATCTAGACAGCAACACACCCAGCAACACAAACACATACATGTCAATAGCAACATAAACACACCCCATCAAAGCAACACAAACACACACATTCACAGAGTCACACGTGTAGACACCAACACACACACAAT